>VOMN01089453.1:0-36085 GCA_014899125.1 Orchestia grillus | reverse complement strand
CTGAAGCGCTGCTTTCACTACCACTACAACTACAACTTTATTTCCTTGTGCTCGTTATGCGTGATGGAGGCGCTACGTACTGGGCACGAGTGTCTGCGCTGCTGTTTCTTGCTCGCCTCACGCCAAACGCCTTCACTTCTCAGATATTTATAATGTTGGTTTTGCAGTTCCCTAGGCTTTCTGGATGTCCCATGTAGTAGATCCATCGAAATTATCAGCGCTTTATGATGGTACTATGTGTACCTCCTAATAGATCGTTCCAAGTTATGAGCACTTTTGTTTCAATGAGATATTATTTTAATATCCTAGAATTTTATATTTTTTAATGAATATTCTGAAGAGAAGTGTTATTATTTGGCCTGATCTGTTGACGTACTGAGCGTGACTGAGGTTTCAACCATGTATCAGGAATTGTCATTGTAATTAAAATCGAATAACCAAAATGTTAGTTAAAATAAAGTTTTCTTAATGATATGCAACATCAGTATTATAATGGAGGTTTTTTTATCTCTGTCTCAGTGACTTACTTGACTGTTTACTTTTGAATTTAATTTGTTAATTATTTTCAGTTGACAAGTTTCTGGGCACACAGCTGCTTTACGAACAATCTTTTTAAATTGACTTGTTTAGAATTCATTTTTCTATAAATCTGTAGGGTTGTTTTTTTATAGCGTTCATTCGAAGTTAGAATTATTGACATAGCAACTCAGCATAAAGGGAATCGGAGTGTGAGATAAAATTTCATCACATTGAGACGGTAAGTCGAATTTCTCGGAAACATTCTTCCCCTGTATGATCTGAGAGACAGGCTTCCGTCTGTCGTAGCAGTGTTTGTAGAGGCGCAAAGACTTCAGGCTTCCGTGGTCTTCTACGATCACACACACGAGGTAATGAAGAGTGTAGTTCCTGTAGGAAATTCTTCAGAGTTAAAATTTATCATTATCTTAAGCTTTCGAGTAATTGAATACTCATCAGGAAAGCGTAATTTTGAAACGCCGCACATATGAACATTAAAGCTGTATCCTATTTCCAAAAACAGAAGAAATTTCAATATAATTTCCTAAAAAATTATCTTCTTTATTGTGGAACCTGAGTGTTGTATATTTTAATTGGTGCATGAGGCAAGTAAATCGTGTTCTTGCGAAATGTTCTCTGTGTTTGTATCGTGCTAAGCACACTCGTATTACAGGAAGCGGCGATGGCCAAGCTGTACGCTTCGGAGACAGCTACGTACGTCAGTCACCAATGCATTCAGATTCTGGGTGGCATGGGCTACGTGTCGGACATGCCTGCCGAGCGCCACTACAGAGACGCTCGCATCACAGAGATATACGAGGGTACCTCTGAGATTCAGAGACTCGTCATCGCCAATGCACTCATTAAGGAGTTCAAAGAAATGGCCGCGTGATGTAGCTAGTAACCTGTCGGATTATTTGCAGGTGTGTACAGAGAAATGGCCGCGTGATGAGTAGCTAGTAGCGTGTCTGCTTGTTTGTACGCATGTACAGGGAAATGCCTGTATTATGTAGCTAGTATCGTGTTGGGTTATTTTCAGGTATACACACACCTGTCTATTTGTTTACTTCTCACGTTATTTATTTTCTGTTGTAATAGCTTTTAATGATATATTGAACACTGTAGTTCGTGTGTTGGTCGTCTGTTCGATAGAACATTTAGATGTAAAACTCCTGCCTATCAATGCAACCTAGAAGTATGTGCCAAGGATAATTCGGTTGTGGTCGGGCAAGATTGTATTCACAGTAAGTTTTCGAGAAGGAGTCCGCTTTTCAGCACTCGGATCACGAAAACGTAAATAATTATTTTACGGTGTCGTGCCTCATAAATTGTCGGTTGTGGTTACTGCCTACGAGCAACCGAATGTCCTCATTAGTAAATAATCCTCTGACTTTGTGTCATAATGAATGTGAAACAAAAGTTTACTAGGAAAACGAGCATGTTATTGAACACAGTATATGTTAGAATTAATGTAACTAATTGGTGTAGCGGCCTGTCGCTCGTTGCGCTCATTTGTTGAGAGATGTACGTGAACTGGAGGTGCGCTGTAGGCGGGTTGCAGGTGGCTGCAGGTGGGTTGCAGGTGGCTGCAGGCGGATTGCAGGTGGCTGCAGGTGCGCTGCGTGCCCTCACGTCTGATCGCCATAGCTCGCTCTTCCAAGAAAGACGCAGCGCGCGTGCTTTGGTTACAATATACCTCCCGCGGCAGCTGTCGAGTTTTAATATGAGCGGTCTTCTGTAATTACAAGTACATAATTGCTCTTCTGGTGCTGATAAGCCTTGATCCAATTTTGATACATAAAATTATAATTTATTCTCAGTAAATATTATGCGGTCACGAATTAACGTGACGATCGAGAAGTATTTTACTCATTCATATTTTCTTCGGTAAATTTCAAAATATCAACTATATTACAAATGTACAGGGATCTCTTGTATCTAAAAGGGATTAGGGGGCTCTCATTAATGGTTTAGTATTTACTGATTGATTTAGGTAGTAAGTTGTATTTTCTTGGGCCGAGTGGTTCCGTGACGTGATGTTGGAAGTTTGGTCATTAACCAGTTCACTCAAATTGCACCCAACTTCAGTACGAGTCTGAAATAACTTCCACAAAACTAGTGTACTCTCATTAACTAGTTTACTCACATTCCCATTACTCGCAGCTTCAAAATGAGTGTGACCTAAATTCTATAAAAACCAAACGCTCATAAAACGATGGATCACCAAATCACGTGCACGGCATCAATATTTACATTTACGAGTAACCTACTGTCTAATTTCAACATCTTTCTTTTATTAAACAGGGTGAAACACAAAAACGGAAACTTTCGAAATGCGTAGCGGCAGCTGTGTACAGTTGGCAACACTAATTTTCAAACACTGATAATTTGTATTTCTGTCTCTTAAAAAGCAAGTTGTAGTGATGGAATAGCTCTCGATGACATTTTAGAATTGGAATTTTCTATTCCTACTGGGGTTTCAAAAGTTCCCGTTTGTCTGTCTCCCTGTATTATGGAAAGTAAGCGTTGGCGGGTGGGAGGATAGGTATAGGGAGGTTGTGTGATATTAAGAGATTGAATATCTAACGAGACTGAATGAACAGCGTGAGCTTCATGTGTTCAGGTCAGAGTTTGGCAGGAGGACGCCTGGTGCAAGTGTGTGTCCGGTGAGGGACGTGAGCGCTGTGTCTCCGACACGCAACAACCAAACTGAATGAAAAGTGTACGTGACCCGTCAAACTTTGTTCATATAGCCCTGACAGAACCGTGTGTGGCAGGTGCCTTGGACTTAGGAGTCAGTGTGCAGCACCTGAACCGTAGAAATAAGTCAGAAAAAGCTGCGATATTTCGCTGCACGAATTCTTATGTCAGTTTCATTGCGCCGGGCCGAGCATGTCTGCTTGTGGGCCGAGGGTGACACCGAGTTATTGCAGGGTCAGAAGTGCGGGAAGTTTAGGACTTGGAGCTCGAAGGACAAGGTATTGCGTACAAGTTTTAGTCTTCAAGAGAGAGAGACGCATACTGTGTAATAATATTAGGAAATACACGCATACTGTGGAATAATCAGCAGTCTTCGATGATATTCATCAATCTTTTCGCTATAAAATCAGCAACACTTGTTACAGGAGTTTGATTGGCTTCGTGGTTATCTTTCTTTTGTTGGTTTTATCAATTTTTTGATGTGGTAAGCAGGCGTTTTGTGCTGACAATCTTTCGCGCTAGAACCCTCGGTGCCTTGTCGTTCTCCAATTTCTATTTTTATTTTTGAGGCGCCCATCGACGCTGTTAGAAGACGAATAAGGTGATGAAATTTCCTTGTACATATAAGAATGATGACAATGGTAAAAGTGATATGAATTGATATAATAACCCACCACTTTTTGCGTATGTACAGTTTCCCATCGTACAAATGCACGTTCTTTGTTTGCAAGCGTCAATGTGAAATTTCCCCTTGTGGCGTATACTGTTCTTTTTGTGTGAACGCGACAGCTGTATGCGTGTTCTCAGCTCAAATGTGTGTACTAAACTTTCCTCACAGTTTTTCTGTTCGAAGTTTGAATGGCTGACAAGGAAGTCGTGCTCTTTCTTACTACTACTACTAAAATTAATATCATGAGACTTTTTTTGTACAGGGTGACAAAAAAAAGAGGGAGGAAATTAAACGCTTATAACTTATACAAAATGTACGTATGTATAAGTTGTAAGCGTTTAATTTCCTCCCTCTTTTTTGTGTCACCCTGTATAAGGCTTATGCTGTTCAGCATCAATAAAGAAATCGAATTTCTTTTCTGTAGAATTTTTTTTTTGTCGGTAAATGTGGCTTCAACTCCTCCCTCGTATCACTGCTACTGATTACAAGTTTAATGTAAAGTGCGCAAGTTTTGTTTGTATATTACGATAGTATTTGTGGAAGAATTGCTTGGAAGCAAAGACCATGCACTTAGTGGTATTGTGCTGCCTTATTTCATATTTTTTTATTGTTGGGAACGGAAGTCATGACTCGTAGAGTAACTAGTATTTCAATTTAACCTAAAATCTATTCCCGTCACAGGCGAATAAAATGTTCGTTGATATGAAGCACAATCATTCTTGGCAATCGAGCGGCGTGACTTTCGTGGAGCACAAATTCATAAAATAAGAAACGAACGAGATATTCACCCTCTACGAACGCATCGATCCTCCAAAATTTTACAATCTCTCGAACATGGCGTACGAAGACTTACTGGCTGAGTATAAGAAGGAAAGCGATGTCGTTCTCCTGCCGGAAAAAAAAATTCGCACCCTGTTAAATGCACATCGGTATGGACAATCTCCTCGATGCTCTAACGTCCGCTATTGGTAATACTTCAAGGCTGGGTCGTGCGTATTGGACGATTTTGCGTCAGTCAACTTTGGCTGGAACACGATACGCAACACCTTCATCATCCTTTATCTACCCACCTTGGTGAGCATCGTAATGAAAATCAAAACTTATTTTGTGAACCAAGTAAAGGGTGGGCTGTACAGCGCAACGACCACATTAATGGGATTAGCTCTTGTTGGATGGCTTATAAGAGCCTGCACACCAGGAGGCAGGGCGCAGTTGGTGCAGAGCCTCAAGTCTCTGATGCTGCCTGGCATTTTTGTCAACCAGGACGGAACGGTTGAGCTGTGGAAAGTCACACAATACGAACAAGTGGCCATGAAGGCTTATGTAAAGGCTTTGGCTAATATTGTTAAATTGCCACAAGGGGCCAAGGCAGCGGAAGCCTTTGTGGCCAAGAAGCCAACTTCCTCGCATACGGAGTTGAAAGACATGCTGAAAAAAATGATTAAGGGGAGATATAGAAGCCTTCTTGTTCTTCGTCTTACCAGTAATGGTGGCAAGCGAGGTCCAAGTTATGGACGAAGCATGCCGATGTCTTCAACCAAATCCATACCAGCACGATTTAGACCGCAAACTTAAGTTTTGAAGAGACTCCAACGTGGACTACTTTGAAAATCATTTATTATTTTGCAGCGCTCTCTGTGTCTGGTGAGCGGAATTTTAGACTAGATATTAAACAACTGTAACAAGTGCTTCCAGTCCCGCAGCATCACCTGCTGCAGCGAGCGTCGACAACGACACCTCTACAATTTCGTTGTTCTGAAGTCAACCTCATCCTGTCCTGTTCATTAGGATATGAAAATAAGGAATTGCACATTTATTTTGTAATGTATCCGAGGAAACATAGGTCTGAAAGTTAAGTCGCAGGCCAAGTTTTAGCGTCCTGTTTTTCCCAGGGGCAAGATATGTTGGTACTTGCAAAAAACCTTGCATCATTATTTCTTACCAAAAACAGGTCAACTATAACATGAAAATAAATTCATGAAATGAACATAATTTTGCTAATTTTAATTCGTTCGCGTGCCATAATGCTGTGCAACACTTTTTGCTGGGGAAAACGTAGAATGAAATTTATTTTCTAAATGCAAAACAAGACTTTCAAGAAACCTACTGAGAAAAATCGAAAACGTATGTGAAGTAGACCAATACATTAAAGTTGTACGATATTGAGAGTTAAACGAACCACATACTTTGAAACTAAATTTTTGCGGTGAGGATATCTTTAATTTTGTGTACCAGGCCTATGTCGCCCTGGTGTGAAGTAGCATGTTTTGCCGAAAGATACACAAAGTTGTTCATTACTGAACAAACGCTTTCATGCTCAAAATGGATCATACGTCATGGATAGAAAACTAATGCCAATGGATTACGCAGCCAATGATCGACTTTGTGCTAGCGAGTATGCCATGTCTGTAAAATTTTTTTATTTCGAAAATTAGACATGAAGACTTCTAGTCAGTTTCTTATCTAATTCTAATGCCAAGGATAACAACTGTTCTTATTAATATATACTGATATTTCATTAGAATACATGATGCGGCCAGCTATGATTTTAACTGTTCAGACACTCTCAGTATCAGCTGTACGTTGGTTTCGATATCGATTTACTGTTCGCTGTTGCTCTTTACGTTCCTAGTATGAACAATTGAACCTTGTAAACATATTAATGTACTGAAAAATATCAATTATTTTTAATGTATGCTTGACACTTGAACTGATTTCCGGTGAGCCCTTTGCTCTGCTTTTGTATTCCATCAATAGCTGGCAGAACCCGTGAATAATTCGCGGTTAGAATCTTCAAGATAAGATTACATCAATAGCCCTTTATAACGATTGAATCGAGATATGATCAGTACTTGGCATCTCTGCTGCTGTGGGAGATCAGCTTGTTAGTTAGTTCGTTAGTTGAAAGGTCCTTACCCACCTGAAATGTGGTTCAAAGAGAGCAAATAGAAGGAACCATTTAGTATGGACTTTAAAAATGTGGAATCTACGCGCAGGTGTGTTCACTTACAAGATTCCGTGCGCATAGAAACCGCAAGGTAAGGAAGAAAAGATGAAGAAGAAGGCATGACGATGGAAAGAAGCTAAATGGGCACGATAGATGGAGGTCCCGAAAGCGTTGGTACAGCGGTTAAAATAGAACATGTCTAAATTCGAAAAGATTAATTCTGGAAATAAAATAGTGCTTGAAAAGGTTTTCAATGAATTACAGCTTGATGGATGAATTCCCATGCGAAAAGCAGAAACATGTTATATAGGAAAATTCCTCAACCGATACATAAAGTCCGTGTCTAATTGGTTGAATTGGGGACGCTGAAGGGAAGGGGGGGGGGAGGGAATNTAGGGCCTGCAAAGCGGTGGGCTGAGTTAATTCCGCAATTATTTCCAAATAATGGGCATGCAGGAGTCAGAGAGGTAATTAATTATGCAATTATATGTAGAAAATGGACTTGTAGCTGTCAGAGAGGTACTCACCTCTAGATTGGCATTCAAATTAGGTTATAAGTTAGCTTATGGCTCCTCATTCGCATTGAATATGATCAAGAGAGAAAAAAAGGGACTATTTAGTATGAACTTGAAAAAAAATGGGAGTTTATGGGCAGGTGTGTTCCCTCATAGGTATCTCTGCGCGTAGAGACAGCAAGTAAAGAATGAAGAAGGAAAAAAGATAAAGAATAATCAGCGAAGAAGGCATGAAAATGAGAAGCAAAGTGAGCACGAAAGATAAGAGGTCTCGAAGGCCTAGCTAAAGCTAAGGTAACCCAACGGTGTCCCCATATCATACGATAAACAAACGTAACGAAACTGTTATTGAATTTCATTCAGATTCAATACAATAAGTGTGCCATACTCTACATGCTCTTGAAGATACATACTGTAGAAACTTGTAACTTAGCATTTCGTTACCCATATTAAAGCAAATGTTGACTAGTACACTCTGTTACTGGCGGTAAGCGATGACTATCGCGAGAATAACGAAAGTTTGGGTAATTAATATTTTTACATAAAAATTACCGTGATCTACAATCTTAAATTTTACCCTAGCTCACCACTCCACTTGTCTCACATTGTCAATTTTCTATCCTAAAAACACTGATAAAGGAAACCTTAATTCTAACAAGTGAACAGAAGAGCTAATACATGCAGATGCCACAAATATATATATATATATTTTTACATTCGCATATAATCTCTGCAAAAAATACACTTTACAGATTCTTTATGAACTAAGGGTAATTCTCAACTACAAAAGCGAGACTAGAAAAATCTCTCCTTTCTCATCAAACAGACAGCGACCGTTACAGCTTCTGTCTGTTGTGTGGAGGCGTCAGATGAAAGCGCTGCTCGTAATTGACGCTATTCTGGATGTCAGTTGTAGAAAACTCTCCGGACTACGATGACAAATTCAAAATGATTTTTAATGAGAAATATACTCAAATATTCCACTGAAATTCTAAAACGAGAAATATCCAGAACAATTATGAAAAAGTATTAAATCGATAGTATTCAAATACCACTCAATAGATTCGACAAGCTGTTGATTAACATTTTGCGGCATTAAATAAATTCTGACAGGTGAGCTAAAATTAACTCATTTTGGAAAACCGTGGTAATTTTTCTATTGAACTTTCAATGATTTTTAGCCTAGTTATGCTGAAGCATTGAAAATAAATTGCATACCTTTGCCATTGCTCAATAAGAGCGTCGTATCAAGAAGAGCATGTAATTTTGCTGGAGTAGCCTGCTGCGTCATAGCGACGGCACGTCAAAATGAGAGGACGTAGCTCAAGACGGGGGCCGCTATTGGGGTGGCGTTAAAGAATCACTCCTCACGCGTTCAGGTAGGCTGACTCATTTTACTCGGCACTCTTACGACTCTGTCTAAGAGTGTGCATACCAGTTACATTGTTAACCTTTGCTTCAAATCTCATCTTTTTTTCGATCCAGAGTGCGTACCGAAAACCCTTCAATACTCTACAAGCATCATCTTTCAGCTCGGTTATCTAACATGACTTACATTCTGTTTTTATACATCTCACTTTGGAGCAGCGTATCATTTCTACTACACTTACTAAATTTAGTTATATTAATTAAGTTATTCAATATGATTGATGTCTATATCGTGTACGTGCAGTGCGCGATATAGACATATATTCATATAAATACATATAAATATATTTTTTTTACATGTGGTTGTATTATTTTCTACAGAAAATATCTGGCGGATCTGTTCTCAAGAGTTACCGGTCGACTGGAGACAACCACTTTGACTAGGCGAATGAGGTCACGTATCTTAAAGCAGTTTCCAAATATAAATAGCGTATGATACACTTTAATAGAATTGATAGTGCATCAATAGTCTAGTTTGATTTAGCTTAACTTTGCGAAAAAAGTTACACATAGTCAAGAGCAAGACTTGAAAGTTGGCAACTAGTTCAAAAATGGTTTTCAAATTTAAATAAGTTGACGCGCAAAATTTGAAAGTCGTATGACTGATCAAATTAAAATTTTGTTCCTGATGCTGCTATCACTACTTCAGTGGTTTAATTTGATATATGGTACGCGACTTGACAAAAGCTGAATCTTGTTTATATGCTCTGCTGAGTTACTTTAATTTACATGACACTAGTGTCTTGCAAATTTGAGAGAGACCAACGCGCATCGAGAGGTGTATTGTTACATGAATTATTTCTAATTCTTTAAGGTGATCCTTTATATATATAAATCTAGTCTACGATGAATAGGTGCTCAAGAATATATACCAACATTCATTATCGGCGACAAAACAAGACTACTCAACAACACTTTCATTTTATATTTTCTATGCCAATACATATACTGCCGATGAGAAAGGCTAAATATTAGAAATAATAAAGATGAATAGCTGAAGTTCCATCATGATCGCGTCTAACCTTTGAAATACAATCTACGCGCGGCAAATCAGCCTTTCATGCTAAATTTTTCATATCCCGCCGAAAGAAAAGAAACACTGGTTATATCGTTCAGGTTTGCGAGCTCTACAGGAAACATGAATAAGAATACTACACATACCTTTTTTTACCAAGTGAGGTGACCAGCCTAATTGGAATACAGGCCGTCCTCGCGCTAACATACACCCGATGTGGCTAAGTTGCAGTTAATATGAGGCGTTACCGTACCCTGGTTAATTGAAAATGTTGCATTAAGTGAAGGGATAGAAAATTGTCAGTGCCGCTAATTTGAGTTACTGTCCGTCAAACGAGGCGTGATTGTCATTAATGTGAGCCACTGATTGTAGGTTAAAACGAGGACGGGCCGTATTCTCATGGAAGCCGTTTGTGCGGAAGTCAAAAGATGCAGAGTAAATTATCCTCAAAATAATAGTTCATATATCAAGAGTGCTCTAAAGCATGTCAAGTCAGGTCAAGACACAGATTCACTTCTGACAAGGAGGGTAAACCTGTACAACATAGTGAGAAGATACTCAGGATTCAGGGTCGAAGATATTTACGGTTAAGAATAAATTTATCGAGCTAAATGTACATGCTATCTTGACAAAGATAAGCTTGGCCATAATATTTTGGAATTTTTTAGAATGAACAACTGTGTCCCAACCTTCGAAGGGACACTCAATGAAAACCTGGTACGCTGTACACAATTTAGAGTTAAAGGTTGACAGCAAGCGCTAATACTTGAGAGAGGAGCAGCGACGGTGATCTGGTGGCATATATACGTATAATAATAAATCATTATTACATTTTAGCTCAAAAGAATAATTATAAGCATTAAACTCGTAACTAAAAATCGGCATATGACGACCAATTAGAGTGACTAGCATAGCATCTGTGGACATGTCAGGCAGCCAAAGCTCAATTTTCTCGCCCCGTATGTTTTCCCGGCACTGGCGTTCAGTCATTTTAGTATCTATAACAAAATTTTCGCCAGGTGTTCTTATGTTACCAAAATCTTAAATGTATTATTTTAGCTATACCAATCAAAACAGCGAAGGCAAATCTGTACAGCACAACATCTATCTGCACCCTAACCGATTATTGATGTACCGCCTATTCGAACTTACTAACATCCGCTACGAACGAATGTAAAAAACGTAATCTTGTTAACTTCCTACACAACTAACGATAACTGATGAATAACGATATGGATATGTTTACGAAAACACTCTGTTAAAACTTCTCACGTTCGAGCTGATGACAAAATTCGTTCCTACGTACTAATTTCGCTGTAGATATCCACTAGCCCATTAATTTTTCCTAATAACAAAAAAGCAGTTCTAGCTCAATTTGTTCACGAATCACAAGAGCTCGTAGTAACAGTATCTTTTATACGCGAGTTCTTGCTAACGAAGGTAAAGGTAGATGAACAGTTTTCCACCATCATGTGATTCGCGTCTCTGTATAGCTCAAGAACGTAATTAAAGTGCTAGTGAAGTATGTTTCTTTTCAGAAAGTTTTAGTTATGAGCTCTGAATGTGGAGACCTCACAAAACATAAATATCACGAATCAAGTTGGAGTTGGCAAGCTAGTAGGCGGTGTTATTCAATCGGGGAAATTTATCAATCGAAAACCCATTATTTAAGTTTTGCACGTGTATCAGAGTGGACTTGTGCACCTCTCCAATTTCAATTCGATTGAAATTAGCACTCGTGAACAGTACATGATCAGGAGAAACTTGATTTTACTCAGTAATAAACGCTTTCCTTAAACTGAGTCTTAATTAATTCAGGCTCCGCACATTTTTATCGACAGCAAGCGACCCTCAAAAAGTTTGTCGGACTTCTCGGACAACGCTCCGTCCGTCCTGAGTCTAAATTTACGATGACCAATCGGAATATTGAGCGGATACAAAGATGTATTTCCAAACTGCCTGTATTCTTTGGAGCTGTTTAAATTAAAACAAAAATAAAATTGCACTTTCTAGGAATATTAGTTGAGCATAAACTCGAGATCCTTCCGAGATGTGATGTGAAATTTCTCTCTTCAATACTGGCATTTTCCCTAAGGAAACATATTAACGTATGCCTTAAAGATCTGCTTAACAAATTATACCTACCACCAAATATTTGCTATACAAGTCTTTCAACTATAGCAGATATTCTTAATGGTTCAATATATCTAGCCCAAGTAAAAATGAGCATTAAAAATGTTAGGCTGTTGATAAATACGAAAAAATTTCACTATCGTACGTATCTCTCTGGCTCTGACAGTTTAAAAAAATATAGCACATTTGAAAAATCACGCCTCAAGTAGACAATGAAAGCCACACTCCAAAATAGACTCACTTAGAGCTCTCTGTATGGCAGGGGAGAGGCTGGACAGATTTGTTAGGAAACTTCCATCTTCAACGTGCAATCTAAGCAAACACTTGGGTAGAAATAATCCTTATAGCTAGGAGTTTAGCGAGCGAAATACGTCAGTTTTCATACACTCTTCGGAGTCCTATCATTCAACCAAGGCATGAAAAATTGTGTTTGCACGCTAAGATTCGAACAAGAGAAAGATTTTCTTTACTTAAACGAGAAATTAGAAACCGGTAAAAGTAGAGTTTTTTACCTTATCATTCGCCCAGACGCTGGACCATGTTTTGAAAGATCTTTAAAATATTTCTTCAACATCGCTGTAATTGCGCTCCCAGTAGCGTCCGGAATACAGCCAGTCTGTCTGTCCGGTGAAAGCGTTGGTTCCCTGCTCGAACCACCTGAAAAATAAAGCTGTTATTACTTAACAAATCCATAACATAACGATACAGTTTACTCTGCATATTAGAATTATCAAGTACAACGTTTTCTTTCCAAGAGGCTTCTTCTTTTTAAAAAGTTGCATTAACCAATCACTGTACATTTATCCTCAAATGCCTAGGTCAAGCATATATTGTCTTCGTGGTGAACTTAAAGTGACCAAAAATTTCTCTGTAAAATTATTTCAACGCCATGTAACATCTGTTTGACGAATATCTTGATAGTAATTGGAAATGAGTTAAGGATGAGTCATGTGTACATTTTAAAAAGCACAAATATTGAAGACTCTTAATATATCTACTGCTAAAATCACAGTAATAGGGAAACTTTAGGTCATCAGCATCATTCGGAATCATCGCAGATTTCGCACAAGACACTAGTAAAAAGGAAATTTCTATACTGAACATAAGGTCTATCACCATTTTTTTTACTTGAGGGCAAAGTTGGGTGGGCTGTTAAAAGACAAAGGACTTTCACTACCTCTCCAGACTACTATTCATTCGGAAATTTGTTGCTAGTGCTGGAGGTCTGCGCTCGTACAAGATACTTAAAAAACATCTATAAACTGGAAATGACATGCAAAGAAGAATGGGACCAAATTCCAAATGATATTTGCATGAACCTAGCTAAAAATTACAGCAAGCGTTAAGGAAATGTAATTTAACAACAAAGGCTTACAATTGATTATTTGTTATGAAAGTCTTTTCGTACGAAAACTTTTTGATACCGTGTTTTGTTAATCATGGTCCTTAATTCTTCATTGTTTTAAACACGAATCTGAATTTTTGCGTGCCTTTTACATATACTGCGGAAAGTAGTCGCAAGCTTCACTACACCACAATTTATAATTTTTGAAGTCTGGTAAAAAATATGTAGTTGCTAGCGGCGGGGTATGTGGCACTGAATACCTGAGGTAACATAGGAAGAGCGACTTCATCCATATGGGTATGTTGAACAAAAATAATTGGTGCTATATACTAATCTTAATTTGCAGTTTCTGACAAAAATACGCGTGTACAGTATTTTTCGACACATCTTCGTACAGTAGATTACCTGCTTTTCCATTCTCCTTTATTTTTCTTCCTGGTTTTGCGAGTTTCCCTCTGTTTTTCTTCGAGACGAGTTTTCTCGATGCCGGCACCGTCAATGTTACCTTCTTCCAGCAACCTGATATCAGGTCGCAACCTGCGCACGACGAGTGAGATATAGAGCAAAATTACCTTACAGCTCATAAATTTCCTTGGGTACGAACAACTTAAAATACGACTAACTGCAATCAGGAATTACAACTTGCGGTCTTTATACTTCGAATATGAACAATTTTCCCATATACAGCTACTTATGAGATCGTGTATTATGGGCACTTGTTTGAGAGTGTCAATAATGCCCATGCAGCACTCAAGTTAACGTTGTTGAACTCGTAATTTTAACATAAACTCAAATTTAAAATGTCCCACACATACATCTGTTTGTTGAACTCATAATGCTGGCATGAACTCAAATTTAAAATGTCCCACACACATGTCTGTTTGTTGAAAATCGTTGCAGAATACTACATATAATACTTAGTTCGAACATTGGTTTTGAAGGTGGAACTAATTGGTCGAGTTTCCGGAAATCTTACACGTGGAAATCTCATACGTGTAGTAAAAGACAGATCCGACGTAAAATGGAACCTCTTCACTAACAAACGGAGCTCACGGCGTGACGCGAGTGGGTGCCATGACAAACAATCCCATACTTTTGGATATCTCATCATTGTCTGCGGAGGGTTTCAAAAGCGTGTAGAGGCTTTTAATGCGGCAGATGACAGTTTTATTAACTGATAACGTGCATTTCATCAGTTTTCACGTGCACATAACGTTCAATGGTTAATAAATGCACTACCTCTAATTCCTGCTTCATGTTCTGCTGTCATTACTGTATTCTCTGTTACCTGCCCCACCCTGAATGTAAAAGATTAGCTTACTTACAATGAACTCTATGTAAACGAAATAAATAGTGAAATCATACGAGTATGACGGTTTCAAACTTCAATCAACTTTCTGATAAACTTTACCTGCTGTCAGTTGGAGCTACTTGAGCGATGCTTAGAGGATCTTTCTCATTGAGACTCATCGCAAACAGGGTGAAGTGGTAGTACTGGTAAACGAAAAAATTTATGCATTAATGCAAGCATCAGAAATTACCTTTCGTCAACGTGTAACGGCATTTGAAGAAAATTTCAAGTTTATCAGAGTCTAAACAAATTATTGTAACATTGGGTGCATTAATCAATTAATCAATCAGGTGCTTTCTCCTTAAGAAAGACGAACTGTGAGTCATAGTAACACAAGCCAGAGTAGCAGCGTACACTGCCGTGCACCACTGAGAGAGCGCTCGCCAAGGATGCACTTTTTCATTCGTTCCTGTGGCAGTTTTCAGAATAGCAGAATGCACACGCACTATACAAGCAATTTTCTCCGAGCACTTCCCATGTTTCTTTGTCGAAAGGAGAAGGCTGCCATTATAAAGCTACGGAGATTCTCACTGTCGTAATGATAATTGCTCGCACTGTCGAAAACGAAGTAAATTTTTATCAACATTTTTTTAAGCGTACTTCTGACCTCGGTATGTAGCTCTTATCGACAAATAATTACGTACTAGGCAAACTGGGTTAACGAGCTATTCAAAAAGCTCGTTACCTCTTGAATTTTGGAGCCATGTTAGAAATTTCGAATTATTGGACCTGTATAAGGTCCGAATAGTGACGTCGAGTGCGCGAAGACGATGCTACATTTTATAAACAAAAACATTAAGTTGAAAAACCTGAACCCTATAGAGTTGACATTGCAATTTGAAAATAGAGATTTGCGTTGATACTTGCCTGACTTGAGTCCGGGGGTCGAGGAGTGACCTCCCACAGAGTGATGGAGTTAGGGATCTCAACACTGTAGGCCGACATGGTCCGAGGTATGACTGCCACCTCATCGTCCTCTTCCTCGGCAGCAAACGTTGCCTGTGGCACGTACGAAGTAGTAATCTGAATCACTACATGTCTGTGGAGAACAGTATGATGAAAGTACTTCGCTCAGTACAAGACTGGGAATTCTTTGATACTCGAAAACAAACAAAAATTGGAAAAAAAGGAAATTTTAGGCCAATGTATTGTTAGATATAAAGATATCAGATCATTCTTTATTTTTTTTTTATTAAATCTGGACAGAACTCAAGTGACCAAATCTTAAATTTTGTTGAAACGTATCCATCAATTTATTGGATTGTTCGGAAAATAAGGGCGGTTTCAGGAATTTTGTTTCTTAATTTGATTTTATTATAGAATTTTCATTGTATTTTAGGCAGGCTTCAACATTCTTAATGACTAATGTGTTCTTTAAAAATTCTTTGCCTATATTCACCAGACATCACTATTGAAGCGAATAAACCCATAACTTTGAACATGAAAATAAAACTTTCATTTTATTTCTTTTAAGAGTTCATGCTGGGTCTCAATGCCTGCCAAACAGCTGCCAAGACCAATAGAGCCTGGGGAACAGGCTCCGCAGGCGACAGGGCAGCAGCATGAAGACGGTTTCTGTAATTTCGTCGTGGTGGTGCAAGCCTTCAAGATGAACAAGGAAGAGTACGGCTGGGCACTCTTGACAGTGAACATTTGGGAGCAATCGCCGACCAAAGCCGCCAGCAAAGCGTCCTGTCCCTTGTGGAGCCTTCTAACCAGCCAGCAAAGCGTCCTGTCCCTTGTGGAGCCTTCTAACCAGCCAGCAAAGCGTCCTGTCCCTTGTGGAGCCTTCTAACCAAGCTCTGTTGATGTTGGCTGCGGTTGGGGAGCATCGTGATCAAGCTTGAACTCTAGCATGAGTGTAAACAAAAATCTCCTAGCTTCAAATTCAAAATTTTATATATATTCGCTTTAACGCTGTTTTCTTAGTAAATAGGTAGAAAATAATAGAAGAGAACATAGCAATCAATAAGTACGTTCAAGCTCGCCTAAAATACCATGGAAATACCATGACAATCAAATTGCAAAACAAACTTTTCCAAACGGCCATTATTTTTTAAACAACCATATATTTTGCTTCTATGTTCATTTATGACTTCTTTCCACCTACTTATAAGCTTGGTAAACCCACTACTAAAAAACTCTCAGTAACGAAGAAAAGAAGCCCTTAAATACCAGTTTCGACATCTTCATGGCTTGTATGAGTTAGTCCATTCAAATGATTCTGTGACTACGGAACAGATGGTGGCCTGAAAGAGAAATAAGTTGAATGAAAATTTTTCTCCTGACCAAGTTGGTCCATCTTTTGGGACGTAATATCTGCAGAATGAGGTCAAAAGCTGAGAGTGAAACTAACATTTCAGAGTTCTTCTCTTCGAACCCTAAAGGGTTTTTTAGTAGTGGGGCTAAATAGCTTGTAAGCAGATGGAAAGAAGTTGGATAATCATGAAAACGATATCGATAACTAAATTTATATAACGGTAAGATTCGATAAATAGTTGTTTTTTATTAAAATCCAGACAGAACTTAATGGATGGCTTAAAGATTAGTAACAGATTAGTTTAGAATACTAGTGAAGAGTTCCCTATGCACATAAATGTGATGAAAAGAACGAAGAAAGGGGATCGTTTAGTATGGCCTATAGAGAATGCACAAGGTGTGTTTCGATACAAGACCTCCTGCGCATAGAAACGGTAAATTAAGAATCAAGATGGTCAAGAGATAAATAAATGATAGC
Organism: Orchestia grillus; assembly: GCA_014899125.1. Classification (NCBI taxonomy): domain Eukaryota; kingdom Metazoa; phylum Arthropoda; class Malacostraca; order Amphipoda; family Talitridae; genus Orchestia; species Orchestia grillus. The sequence continues at coordinate 18,728 of VOMN01089453.1, read as the reverse complement.
GATGAAGGTGTGAAAATTGAAAGAAGCGAAGTGGGCACGACAGTTTAGAGTCCTAGCTATAGCTGAGGTAACCTACCACTACCCTTTGGGAACGCCAGTCTCCCCAGCATACGATAAACAAACCTAATCATAATGCTTATCCTACGCCCTCTGACGGGCCAGATTGTAGGAAAAAATCCGGATAGCGATGCGCGACTGATGAAGTTCAGTGAAAGTTGTACATCGCACGAGACAAAAATTGGTATAAGATTTATTTTGCCTTGTGTTCAACGAGTTTCATACCTTTGTTTCGTATGTCTCAAAGTCTATTTTACCAGGGTTGCTTTATCAACACACGCTTATTTCCAAAAAAAAAAAGCTTCCCCAAAATCCGAATTTTCAATTATCCGGATGGGTTCTCCCTTGAGCAAGGTCGGGATTTTTCAAGGCTTGCTGTACTCGTTTCCGTAGCTAAGATGAGTCATCACTTCATAGGATATTGTTCTCGAAGTTTCTTGGTGAATATCTTTCACAGACGGAAAACCAAAAATTTTTCAAAATGTTTCACGAAGAGACAAAAAAAACGTTTTCTCACCTCAGGGTCGACGCTCATCTTGAAGGACGAGGTAATGGAGTTGAGCTTTGAGAACATTTTCCTAGACGACGAAGCGGGAGACGTGAAGGCGGAACCATTCTCGGCGCTCTTCTTGCGCTGGTCATCACCCCTGTGGAGTGAGTGAAAACCCTTCTCTCGTACTGACATATTTTTATTACAACAGTTAATGATGATGCTACTGCTTAACCAGCGTCAAAAATATGAAAACTTCTATAATGATGAAAGAAATAAAAAAAATCTACGTATTTATTCAGCTAAAATACTCAATCAAGACAAATGGTCTCATATATCTTTTTCGAATTAAATGACGACAGTAAGAATACACCAACCAAATAATTTCCAAATGAAGCCTGAGCAAAAGACCTCGAAGTTGGTCAGCGTTCAAGACTGTAGTATCGTCAATGTATGTGCAATGTTATGTCCTGAAACAGAAGCCATTTTTCCACAGTAGCCGCAAGCAATTGATGAAGTAACATTTAAGCAATAACTGCGTGCACCCAAAGCTAAACTTACACATTTACCGTGCTCCTTGATAGACATTGAACGATTTGTGCACAAAATTAATCAAATTGAATGAAAACTGTCAAAGGCTTCACGACTGAAAAATTATAATGGCACTGTGACTTTGAATTAGGAGAATGCTTATTCACTAAGAAATATTACCAAAATTCTAATTCATTGTATACATAAAGTAATTCTAAAATCAATTATTTAAATGTACCATAACTTGACGGTGATCATGAAATGAGGATTAAAAACATATGCATATAAGACTGCTAATAATACGCGTGAAGCCAAACATTGCCGCTCAGAAACATCTCATCGTATTTCAATACCTGCACAAATTTGTGCTACTACAGCAACTCCCCACCCAAATTTGGTCGGGTTGGCGGCCGCATATTCCTGATAGGAGGAGACGTCTGTGGCTCGCAGCAGCTCTGTCCATCGGCCGTAGATGAATCGAAGCTTCTTTCTTCTGCAACACAAGAACAGAAATAAGCATACAAGACAAATAAAAGCCGTCGTCCATTTACGTAGCATGTATTCTACGTAAGGCAGAACAAAGTCCGTTGTTAATATTACAAGAACCTTTATTAATTCCAACACATTTACCGTTGGGTTTTAAATGCCTTACAACTACTGGTGTGGTGAGGGATGTGAGGAATGTGTGGTTTAAACTTCCTTTTCCAAGGGAAGTACTCCGCAGTCACGTGAAAATGCCTCCCTGAGCCGAGGCTCGAACCCTGGCCGTTTCGGTTGTGAGGCCATCACGCTAACCACTATACCATGAGGAATTTAACTTCAAATAAGCTTTGCAAAAGTGCGACTGGAGTTACTTAAAGTGCAATAAGCGAAGAGGCCCTCCGAAGAGGTGAATGCAAAATTATTTCAGTACGCAGACGACAGGAAGACTAAAAAAACCGTTTCCCTTTCGTAATAAGAAAAATTCGATCTAGGTATTTTATCAATTAGGTTTTCAAGCAATCAGAATACCATACTGAAATGAAAGATGCATTTAACGTTGAAATTTCAAACTAGGATACCTAATTTGCTGGGCACTCATAAAGTGTGATCTGATCAATAATCGTTTGGATGAACAATAAAAGAACCAGGGTACCAACCATTATCATATTACCATAAAAGAAAGTATCAAGAAAACTCAGCCGGTATAAAATTGAGAGTTTCCGGACAAGTCCTATCTTCAGTGAATCTGCAAAACATGGAAGAATAAATTGTACAAACATTCATATCAAATTAAATTCGTCATGTAGCAAAACTGAAAGGGAAATTGCAAACTTGCATCATACGTTAATGGGCACCATTACGATAATTTAACTCTGGTTTAGTTTTGTGAATATAAATCAACTCTTGAATCCTCAGGTCCCGGCCATTGCTCGTTGAGCTTGATATCGTGCAATCCTGCAGCGACACTGGCTCGTGGCACTTCAATGCGTGAGAGCGGATGGATGATGACGATGGACTTGTTTGTTACCCGTATTACACGGGTAACAAACAAGTTACCCATTGTAACACGGGTAACATTGTAACACGGGTTACAATGTTACCCGTGCGGATACTATACTTCTCCCGGCGTGTTCCACTACGCTGGCCTGGAGTAATATACGAGTATAGGCTGGCGAGTATAGGTTCAATCTTTCATACGAATGAAAGATTGAAGGGAAATGGACTGGAAAGAGGATGGGGAGAAAGATTGAAGGGAAATGGACTGGAAAAAGAACGGGGAGAAAGGCTGAGGGCTAACACACAGGAAAGAGGACGGAGGGAAAGGATAAGAAACCTTTCTGGCACAGGCATGCCTCAACACCCCTCTCTGTCCCGACTCAGTCCCCGTCACTCACTCTTTATCCATGATGAAGCCTTCAACTTTGTGGAGGTCTTTGCCAGCGCTCGCCCCACCGGCTTTGAAGTTCAACACGCCTTTGTGCCCTGCGAGAGAACAAGTAACTCTACATTAGTTACATTGCTCATTAAACTATACAGATTAATAAATGCTGCTTGCGTCGTGGAGGAGCCTGCCTGCATGATGACAATTGTATTGTAAGGCATCATCGGAAAGAAATATTTTATCAAGAAAATACCATTGAATTTAAAAATATATTTAGTTATGTATGCATAAATTAAAAAGTTACAAATATCGCAGACTATAATCATATAATAAAATATAATTGTTTTTATTGTCGGTTCATTATTATTAAAATAACGTTATTCTCATCACTACAATGGGTATAAATATCAAGAATAAATATGTTACCATTAACAACGTTTAGTTCTTACTAATAAGAAAGTGAAATAAATTGAAAAATATTGAATTTATAAAGCAACTCAAGGTCAATTATAATTTGACCGGCTGAGAGGGCGCCGCCCCCCTCTGCTGGCAGGAGTCGTCAGCGTCTGACAAGCGGACTTGTCAGGTGGTCAGGTGAGAAAAATATAAAAGTAACGAGGCTTGAGGTCTGACAAGCGGACTTGTCAGGTGAGAACAATACAGAAGCACAAACGCCAGTATTGGGCCAAGAGGGTAGCTGCAGTGAACGCCTCTACGAGGAAGGAAGAAACTATAAAATGGAAAAAGAAGACCCCCCAACATCCAAATGAATCCCACAGCAGGCCTATGATCAGAAATAAGCTCTTTTGATCCCATTGCGAACAGCGAGCTACTCCACTGAGGTGCATTCATTTTCCTAGACGCACAGAAAAGTCAAGCGTCGGCACATTTCAGTCGCACAAAGACAATATACCCGTACAGACATCCGAGTATCAGCTTTAAGGAGTATTATTATTCAGCTAATTGTCCCTCAACGTTTCTATAAATTTGCTTACCAGCCTTTACACTTTATTTCATCAAAAAGCCATACAAGTCAGTGAAATTATTCAAGTTTCGTCAACGCATTCCATCATACAATTATTTTATTGTTATGTGCATTTATTCAAGTCCAGACACTGTCAAACCAAATCACTTGAGACCCGAGTTGGGCAGGTACGTGCTCACCTGTGACATGGTTTGTAATTTCCATGGTCCCGTACTGCTCGATCCAAAGATGGCCTGAAATGAGGTTGTGGACGCAGCAGTTGACGTTGCTCCAAGTGTACGCCTCTCCATGCCTGCCACACACGCACATGGGCTAAATACTACGGTAAGCGACCCATCACAGAATAATAAAATAAGGATTGAGTAAGAACTTTACATGGGAAATGCAAAACCTGGACAAAGAGGCATTGCGGAACTATGTTGAATGCAATGTTTTCTTCCACTAGTAATACTAGCGCACAAACACTTGTGCTTAATATTTCAGTATGGAAAAGGAGAGAACAAAGATAGAACTAAGAGCAACATAGCCTAGTTATATAGCATAGCACCTCGCTCATAAGACCGCCATTATTAACCAACAGCCTCTCAATTATAGGGACAAATAACGCAAGATCATAACCAAACCCTACGACCTTATAAAATTCATTTGGATGTAAAGAACCAGAATTGATTTACAAAACAGGCCCAAAAAGTAAACATGATTTGTTTTCCCACGCATCAATGAGTAAACTATAAAAAAATATTGAACCATATTCATACTTTTCCCCAAATTAACCCAAGGGACTGCAACCTACAGTTCACGAGCCAGGCCTCCTGGCTCTTAGGACGAGTACAACTGGCTATGGCAAGTAAATCTTACCTGACGGTCCTTGATACGGTCCTTGACACGATTTGATGTATTTACTTGTATGCGGTGGAAAAAATATTTTTCTGTAACGAAGACACATTTAAAATATTGGAATTTTAAAGCCCTTTCAGGCATAAAGGTTCTCCATCCCTGGATGAATATCTCACATAAACAAAAGTCATATATATGTAAATATTTAGTATAAAATACGAGTTTTTCACTGAAAATATGAACTTTTTAGCAGTCGCTAAACGGCGTCAAGTACGAATACCGTAGGTGGCCTCGGAGCAGTCCATACACAAAAAAATTAATGGTTCATGAGAGAGACAAATACAAATTCGTTCCAGCAAGAAACCGTGCTAAAAAATGAGTTAAGCAAACACTTACATTACTGTGCGGTGGATTGAGCTGTACAAGAAAATATATTCTGATACCTACACTACATACACATCCGAGCCAATCCTAATACTTTAAGCGTCTTTCTACAGCGTAGACAATATTGCTTCATCTAGGATTGACTTTGCCAATGCACCACTGCAACATTACAATATTGCTTCATCTAAGATTGGCTGTGCCAATGTACCACTACAACAGTACAATATTGAAAAAAAAAATGACGTGCACATTTGAGCTGGAGGTGAAGGTCTCATGATAAAAATAACCTTTGATCTTTCTTTAACCATCGCGAACGCGTCACAAATTCAGATTTAATAACTTGAAATTAGAGTTTCATTTCATGCAACGAACGTTGCAACGACAATACTCTAACCCACTGCTTCAGAAGAATGCTTATTTAGAGTATTAATTTAAACACACACAGGATGTATAGAGAACACCGAGGGATAAAAAGAGTGTCAAAAAATGATTGAACCATTTTTCGAGCGAATTAGAGCCGTTTTCCACCGTTGTATCGATGATACACGGTTCTGCACCGAACCCCAATTTTACAAAATTAGGCCACATTTTACAAAATTTATCGAAGAGAAAATGAGGCACGCAGGTAGCTCTCAACTTTGTCCAATAAATTTCCGATAGAATTTCGCTCTTGAGATAGCGAGGGTCATTTCTGTAATTAAATGACCCTCACGAGCACAGTGAACCACTATCGGACGATTGAATGTTCATCATTATTCTGGAATATGTTATCACCTTCAGGTAAGAACAAGTTCATTGAGGTGCGAACTTTGTCATAAACGACTTACATATAATCGTGTGATGTCATATAAACATATAAATATTGTTACTGAGTGTGAGCGAACATCTGTGGGTGTGTTTTATGTTCGTACCTCAAAAGTTCGAGAGTGAGCGTTCCCTTGGGCTGAATCTCGACACTGCGGCCCCAGAAGCGCAGCTTGGGGTGGACCGACCCGTGAAAGAACCACTCTTCCGCCTCCGCGTGGAAGGCGGACACGGGCGGGTGATGGGACACCTGCTCCGCTATGATCCTGCGAGGGGCCAGAGATACGTGCTCACTCGGTGGATATTAACTTGTCAAAACGAATTTACCAACTATAAACAGATCTGATGAGCAGATCTGATGAACGGATCTGATGAGCAGATCTACTGTACATACCTTTCATATCTGTATAAATGGAAATAAGTTCTCTCTTAGACAGGAGTTATTGAAGACCAGGGACAACTTTTTATTTACAGTTTTTCTATCACATATACGAACAAATAATATTTTACAATTGACGCTCAAACCAAGAAAATTGATAAAACAAATAGAAAATTTGTTAAATAAGGAGTTGTCACTGGTCTTCATTAACACCAGTCTAAGAGAGAACCTTTCATATTGTGTACACACAACATATTTATTACACTGGTCAACGTCAAATTTTTTGTTGAATTTTTTTTTAATCTGTTTTGGGATAATATCGATGTGCCAAATCCAAAAATTACATTTCTTTTACTCAATCAGATCGACATTCTTGAATAAGCTATGTTTTTTGACGTTTTTGTTTACATGAACGGGTAAAATTACGTCATATGATGCAAAAAATTTCTAAATTTCTTGCAATCAAAGAATTCTGTAGATTTTGCATTTGCCAACTTTTGACTAATTTTTGTTATATTGCAGGTGAATTAAATGGCTTCGAATTGAAGATCTTGCAAAAATAAGTCTGATGTATTCAGCTACATTTGCGGTGAATACATCCTTGTTCCTAACAGGAACGTTGTCACATGCTTCACAAAGCGTGCCTACCTTGCTTATTTTGGTTTAAAACTCGGTGACTAGGATAAAGCTTGGGCGCCACACATGGTATGCACGTCATGCACCGAGTATCTGCGACAGTGGATCAAAGGCAAGAAGAGTTGCTTGAAGTTTGGAATTCCTGTCGTTTGGAGGGAGCTCACAAACCTCGTCAATGACTGCTACCTCTGCGCTGTTGATGTGACTGGGATCAACGGAAAAAACCGAAGCAGCCTCAAGTATCCTGGTCTTGAATCAGAGTGTCGTCCTGTAGCTCACTGTGGTGATGAAATTCCACTCCTCGTCTTTACAGAACTTCCTGACGTCAGTGACGCAGATTCTTTTAGTGTTCCAGAAGATGAAGACGAAGGAGTGGTTCATAATGATGATGCTCCAAATTTTTTTTCTAAAAAAGAGTTGAATGATCTAGTTCGCGATCGATGCTTGTCAAAATCCTCTGTCGAGCTATTGGCATCCAGATTGAAGGAAAAAACCTCCTCTCTGACAGTGTTCAATTCACTTTTTACAACCACAGGCATAAGGAGTTCCTCCGTTTTTTCTTTGAAGAGAAGGACTTTGTGTACTGTACAGATATTACTCAGCTTCCGCACAAGCTTGGAGTGCCATAGAAAGTACTCAAAAATTGGAGACTTTTCATTGATAGCAGCAAGCGATGTCTGAAATGTGTTCTGCTTCACAACGGGAACCAGTTTGTTTCTGTAGCTCTTGCTCGCTCGACTATACCGAAGAAGAAGTATGAAGTTGTGAAGTATGTGCTGGAGAAAATTTGTACGATCAGTATGCGTGGCTTAATGTGTTGAACTGAAAATGGTGAACTTTTTGTTAGGACACAAAAATCACCTTCACAAAGCACCCGTTTTCTGTGCATGTGGGATAGTTGGGACACCGCTCAGCACTACACAAAGAAGGACTGGCCTGCGCGGGAGGAATCGGTGCATGGAAGAGTAAGAAATGTCATCAACAATCCTCTGGTAGGCAGAGACAAGATACTCTTCCCACCGCTGTACAACAAGCACGGCTTGATTGAACAATTCACCAAAGCTCTAGAAAAAGTTGGTCCCTGCTTCACTTACTTGCGCCACGCTTTTCCAGGTTTAACCATAGAGAAATTGAAAGCTGTCATGATGGTTTCTCATATCAATTAGCTTATCAAAGATCCGAGCTTGAAAACTCAATGAACGAAGGGGAACTGGATGCAAGGAAGGCTTTGTTATGGTCGTGAAAAACTTTCATGGCCACAACAAGGCCAGGAACTATGAAGAACTTGTCACCAATTTGCTGACTGCTTCCAGAAACCTTGGACGCAGCACGAGCATCAAAGTGCATCAATTGTTCTCACATATGGTCCGTTTCCTGGGAACCTGGGACCATTGAGTGATGAGCAGGGGGAGAGATTCTATCAGGACATAAAAGAGATGGAGATCAAGTATCAAGGACGCTGGGATGCAGTCATGGTGGCTGACTGCTGTTGGACTCTGATGATAGATATCCCTGCTGCTGGCTGATCTTGCGTGGGGTTCGAAGAAACGGAAGTTCATGCCCTGATTTTGACACAATCAATACGTAACGTTCAATTTACATGAACTTACCTTTATCAATGTCTATTATTTCATTTACAGAAATCTAAGTCTGTCACAATTAACAAATACATTTTCAGAAACAATTTTTTCTCCTAGAACATTTTTTAGATGGAAAATATCAACAGAAATGAACTGATAATGTCACAAAACATAATCAATTTTGTCAGAAAATCTAAATTGAATCAAATTAGTATAAAAACCTGACCTGATTGAGAAAAATAGATGTCATTTTCGGATTCAACAGCGTAAAATAGTCCTAATTCAGTTAAAAAAGCGTAGACAACCTCAACAAAACATTGTAGCGCAGTGTTAATAATTGATTTATTCACATATCCTCAAAGTATGACCTAATTCATTGTTTCTGTAATAAGGTTTTCAATCTTATGTTGGTAGTTCAGTTCGAAATGAGACCCCGTACATGGAAGCAAAAAAAATGTTGTGAAATATTTCAAATTTCAGTGAGGAAATGTAATAACCACGCAGGAGATGGCAGATCTCCGTAAGGAAATGGTACTTCTTCTATAAAGCTACACCTACGCACCTGAGCAAGTGCTCTGAAATATTAGTTCTCACTGTAACATTCGGCATTGTGAGAGACCCTACGCATATTTCTCCAGGAAACACGCAAAGCTCAATGAGATGAAACCAACATGGTGCGTCAATTGCCCATTAAATTAGAAGATAAGGTTACCTGTAGTCGGCGCGCTTGAGTTCGTAGGTCTCCCCCAACAGAGGGTTGAAAGGCTTCCCGAGGCGTTCCCAGTTGCTTGCGAGGCCGCTCACAGCGAACGCCATTACGTACTGCCCGGAAACAGAAGTGTGCCTGGTTCATTTCGCGAAAGTTTGATTACGCATTTGTTAACGATAACGTTGCGGTACATAATACCAGAAATCTACATTTAACAAACAGACGTAATCGCGATAACGCTTTGGGAATGTCACTCACGCCAAAGGTCGGCGCCTCAGCAGCGACCGGCAGTACAGGGCGTACGGCAATCACTCTTGATTCAACACCAAAAATCTAGAGCCCTCTTAATGTTCGACACATAAGAGCTATTAAGCTTGTATTTCCCTCGATGAGGGAGTACTTTTGAACCATCACATATAAGAATTTGATTAGGGCAGTACGTAACCAGAATGGGGATTGAATAGGATAATGTAAGAGGTGCTTATGTTCTATCAATGATGGAGCAACTTTCATGAAATGAGAACGATTTTGATTCATGGTTCAATCCATCAATGCATGAAGTTCCTTTTTCTACAAATGTTACTGATTTTTTAGAAACTAGTTGTTAGGTTAGTAATAGCAGACATGAAATTTGAAGAAAAAACATTTCAGTTATTGCAATTCCGTCAAAAGGACGGCAAGGAGTTAAAGTACTTGAACCTAACCTGAAAAATAAATTATTTAACGTTATGTCCACATTTCATGCGTAAATTGTACTTTTGTAGCAAAAATAGAGACAAGCCTAACTATCCTAACTATAATGCCTATTCTACACTCCGAGGTGACTGAAAACCAAAAGTAATTTAAATTCTTTCAAGCATTGAATTTACGCGCACAAACGAGCAAGGAAAAATATAAAAGAATTACCTAAAAAACATTTAAATTATCATTCCAAGTTAATATAACCAAGTACCAACTTTTGAGAAGAATTTGTACTGTCATTAGATGATATCTGCATTGGAAAGTTACTTTTTCAGTTGTAGAATTCACTCTTCCTTGTAACCTGTGTTATAGTAGTTAATATTCTATGGATATTATAATAGCCGTCCATCAAAACAGATTTAGCTTGTTCCATACGGGATTGCCCTAGCCTAGCTTTTCGCATTGCCATTGCAATTAGCAATGGACAAAAGCTTGTTTCTTATGGTATTACACTAGCCAAAATTTTCACATCGCCTAGTTAAAAACGATGAACTGTTATCGATTGGACTGTTAGTCGAATTTCAACCAAGCATGATTACTATTGATACATTGGGTTTCGTGCTGGAAAACGGGCTGACTGACTTTCGAACAGACAGACTTTCACCTACACTTATTATAGATTACATTAAGGTATATAATTTTCGTTCCTGGAAATTCAGTGTGATTTTCTAAATTCGTTTCACGCAAAACAATACAAGATATTAGTTATTCCTCCGAAATATTGCTTAGGTGTTACACTTGTATTACAATTATTACTAGTATTCAATGACTATTTGTACCCATAATTTTTACTGGTACTATATTGAAGAAAAGTAAATTTCAAATTCACTGACCCGACCACTAAAGTAAGGTTGGAGAATTATTTCTTTCATTTTGCTTAGTCACGAAAAATCGAAATCATGGTTTCAACCTAGGATCGAGACAAAAGCGAAACTTTGTTATATGCCGCTATTGAAGGAACAGGATACCAAAAACAAAAAAACACTTCTTCTGATTCTGAAGGAAATAACCAAGGAATTTCCAAAAGTACTCCTGACCAAAAAGGTAAATCTTTAATTACCTTACCATTAATTTCTCATAGTGAGCTCTATTTCTTGGATGCGTACAATTAAAGAATACGAGTACAATTTCCCTACAATTTTTAGTCACCCTCTCATTAGGACAGCAAATTTCCAGAATTTCGTTCCGAAGTTGGAGTCTACGTAGTCAGCTCTTGGCATTTCAAAGTTAAAAATTTTTTTGAATCTACCACTTGAGCAATTATCTTGAAAACGAGATGTTTCAACGTCGAGGCAATCTTGCTGTTCCACAGTTTATAGATAACGCTAGATAACATCAAAAGGTAGCAGAAAGTTGTCACTTTGGTTTAATGATTTGTACTGTTCAGATTGAGTGCATGGACTATCAGTTTACACAATCCTGAGTCATCTGCTGCAATCGATCACTGAAAATGAATTCTTGATCTACAATATGACTATTGTTAATAATCTTGATTTATAACCAGACGTTAAGAATAGTTGGTAAAATCACTAACGCTGAAGGCCAGTTCACTCAAGTGCAGTATTTCTAACCGAAACAATGCAATGCTAGCTTCAATTAATGAACACATTTCCCCTAGGTAGCAGTAAATTGACCTGTTTCATAGTAGCGTAGTAGAGTGAGTAAGAGGAAGGGACGTAACTTGATCAGCTGACTATGCGAAACCATTCTGGTAACTATATTTGAAAATCCAGTCGTCTGGTCACGTAATTTATTGCTATGGCAACATTGCTTGCTCTGTCTGTCCCATACATCACGGTACTCGCGATTTTTCTTGTGGAGTTGCCTTAAATCAGAGGCGTACGTAAACGAATCGCACTCTTTGGAAGAAGACAAAGGGCCTAAAGGCGAAGTAATTGCTGCCATACAAAATCGAGCATTGGAGCGTGTTTATTGTCTGTTTCGGTGGAAAACTTGAAAATCAAATCGCCAAAAGCAACATTTCTTGGATGACCTCATTTTCAGTCATTAATGCTTAGTTCTTAGGATTCCCTAGATATTTTTGAACGCTGTTGAATGATAAGTGTAATCCAACGAAATTTTGAGCAAATAAATATGAGAAAGTGATTTAGCTGAAATGGGACATTAATCCTCTTTCCACACCTTGTGCTGTGCTGCCAAATTCCATGGCTTGTAGAGAGGCAGAGGAGCACGCTACAACACAGCTTACGAGTGTATTGCCTATCGATATTTGAAGCTGTCCAGGATAACAAACTTAGATGAAGGAAGCTGAGAGGCTCCCACGTATTCTGTAGCAAGCGCAATAGCGAGTGAAAATGCTTAACGTAGTTGTCCCCATTATGTAAAATTTATCTACGCTTATCGCAGTGATTTTTTCAGCAAGTCTTACTCCTGAAAGAAAAGATTTTGTCTCCCCTGTATGGAAACGCATGTCATCCAAACGTAAACCAATCGTTCCGATCTCTTGGTGTCGCGAAGAACGACACTGCTCGCCCATTTTACAGCTCGTGAATTTTTCGTTCATCAAAAATGCGTGAAGTTGTTGCTCGGATTGATACGTGCCCTCTGAAGTTTAGTGCGCGTGAATCGCGATTCATCTTTCTCCTCTGCAATTTCATGCGCATTGTGAATGAAACCAAGACGAAATAGCTTCGAGAGGTTCCTTCAAACACACGTTTTATTTTTTCTCACTGGGTCAAAGCGGCGCTATTGTCAGAGCAAAAAGTTAGTTCAGACGAGTGATACTTCCGACTTAATCGTCAGCCGTGACAGATCACGAGCGCTGCAGTTAACTAACTTTATTATATCCACTCAGTAGGAAACGTGCCATTGAATTGTACGAATGATTTGGCTGATTTTATTTCATGTCGTTTATTTAAATGCATCTCTATATCATATGTACCTCTGAATATAACTTCGCCGGACTATTACGAAAACTAGTATTGTTGGCAATTTACAATGAATTATTAAGGCTTAATGCTCCTTCACACTAGGAATGCTTGTAAAATGGGTTTAAATATATGTGTACACACGAGGTGTGTAACTTAAGTATTGAGACTGGTGTTTTATGACATCAGTATTGATTAAAATTACAATTCTCACATAGCTTCCTTCAAATCAGCTGCCTTGGGAAGCCACAAGGCGCTAGAGACGGGTTTTCTACTCTTCTTAGCATTGCTGGAACTCACGATGCTAAAAAGCCTTCTGCTGGTCGGTTACGTGCTAGAGAAGAACAACTGGATAGAAATAAGTATTGAATATTTGGGACAGTCTGAAAATGAATGAATACTATATCCTGGAACGCGTCATTACTGGGTACGAGACGGACTTCTCAGAGCGTCAGAGCCAGGAATACCCCACAGCAGTATTAACCCGGCCCAAAAAAAGCCAAAATGAGCACATCTATAGTCAAAATAATGCTGAGTCGCTTTCTGATAGCAAGGAGATCATCAATAAGGAATTTTTACACCAAGGCCAAGCATTTACCCAGAATTCGCATCGAAAAGTTCTTGACACACTCAGACAAACCGAAGACCGACGAACCATCATTCGTATGAGACCGACGATCTCGAACACATGGGTGCTGCATCACAACGAGCTTTGCCTTGCAGCTTTAGATTACCGAGTTTTTAACAAGCAACAACATTTCTTTGGCTCCTCAGGCGCTTTATTCACCAAGCTTGAGCCCTTGTAGTCTTTTTTTTTCCAAAGTTAAAGATTCACTTCACGGGATGCAATTTTGGGACATTGGAGAACATTGAAAAATATGTAACCGACAAGATGAAGGCTAATTCTGTATCGGAGTTCTAGTACTGCTATGAAGAGCGGAAAACCCATCTCCAGTGCTGGGTGGCTTCCCAAGACAATTGCTTTGAAGGAGACAACGCAGAAATGTAACTTCAATTGCATAAGAAGGTACAAAAATATCAGTATCATTACTTAATTTAGTTCTTAAAACACAACATTACTCCATTTCCACATTTTGTACACTGCACAACAAATTGCAAGATTCACAGTTTTTAGCCTGTTCAGTTACAGCGGCATAGTGCAATGAACTGAAAACACAAAATTTGGAAGTCAGTGTGCAGCGTCTGTCATGAGTAGACGTGAGCACAAGCTCCCCCAGCTGAGCCAACAACTATCGAGGCCTCACGTCTGCTAACGGGCCAGTAACAGGGTCTGATCAATGCGTAATTTCATAATTTCAAATAGAAAAGGAGAAAGATTCAACTGTATTAACATGAAAACCCCAATTTACATCACATTGAGAGAGTGTATCATTTATAACAGAAATAATGTTGCCCGAAAAAAGCTCTGAGCTGAGAGAAAGAAATTCAGAATGACCGATGCGAACACGACGTAGAGGATGGTGCAAGGCCACAGCAGTGGCGGCCAGTAATCAATAAGAGGATATCGCCTCAGATGTATGCCCGCAACAGAGCTCCTTGGCTCACCATTTCGGTGATTGGAGTCTAAATGGCCGCTACCAAAACTTGGAACCGAAATAATTAACGCAGATACATGTTTAACTCACCTGACTACTACACGATTCATGCGTGTATCTGAATGAATTCGGTGCTCCTGTAACTTGTCAGTGTTATTTTCTGTCCATTGAGTAAATAAAGCTACGCTGTCCTTGAATGATGTTTATTTTTATCGAGTGCCCTATCACAGTCACTCTACAAGCTTTCAAAAGTATAAGGACCGATCTCCTATCTCTGCGAAATGTTCTCGCCCGCTCGCCGCGGCGCGGGCGAAATCTGTTACCCTCAACCGCTACTTTGGCATAAAAACTGAACGAAAATCACTTGGCTCTGAACGAAAATCACTTAGCTCTGAACGAAAATCACTTAGCTCTGAACGAAAATCACTTAGCTCTGAAACTATTCTTATTAAAGTATATTGAAAAATAGTCATACCACACGTCACAGTTTAATCGTCCAAAACGAAGTAAATTTTACATTACCTCTCACCATATGCGTCATTTTCTGAACACACCTTGAAAAAAAAATGTAACATATCTAAAAAATATCAACAGAGTAAAACCCAACTCTGAACCAATTCAAGGCTTGAAATTTGAGTTAGCGTAGCATGATGTGCTTCTTGCAGCACTCAGAACGACAGATATTATTTATTTCGCTATGCGTAACAGCTTCTGGCTCGCCACAGCTCTGGTCAACGAAGCCTAATGCCAAAATAAGTATGGCAACGAGCTTCACAAACGATCTCCCTTTCAATTCATTTCACAAACCATGCTACGAATGGTTCAGAGGGAGATTCTTCGGTGAAATATTCTCATAGCATATGTGTATTTACAAAGTACTTTCGAGAGAAAAAACGAATAAAAAAATTGTTCAGCGATCTCAATATACGGGACTCACCAACGACGCGTTTCGCGATTCTGAGACGGGCTACAAATTTTGATTTTACGTATCTTCGATAGATACATGGAATTTTTTGCTATCACTTGAATTATTTCTATTTCATTTCGTAAACAATGCTTATATTGTGAGCCTTTACTCAATTTAAAAAAATTCTAACTCGAGCTTTGCTGCATGAGAAAGACCAAAGCTTTCTTTGAAAACCACTCGTTTTATAGTAACAAAATATATTTCTTTCTTCATTTGTTTATTTATTCTGATAGCAACTTGAGTATAACTATATTTATATATCTCTACATACACATTTGCTACCGTGAAATAACTTCCACAAATATATATTTAGCGTTAGAACAATGTAAACGCATTAAAAAATATTTCTACTCTTTTGATTGATAGAAATATAGATATTAAATAATGCTCTAAAACTTTGCTTTTAATGCCATTGCCATTGAGGCATCCCGAGTGACTACAACAAAGCCTCCAGCACTGGAGCTTCCTGCCCCTACATAACAAAGGAAGGTAAACGACGTTCATTCAGGAACAGGTCGCGTAGAACGAATAGTCCAATCAAATTTTTCACACAGGAAGAATTCAATATCGAACGATAAATTTGTAATAAATGCGAGTATTAAATTGGAATGTCAAATGAAGATTTTCAATGTGGTGCCAAATCTTTCATGGCGGTACGAAAATTGTCGAAATCTTAATTATTATTCAAATACTTCTTAGTAAATGATAAAATCTAAAATTTCGGTCGGAGTGAAGAGTTCGTTAGACTAAGCGACTCCCAGGATTTCCCTCGTGAGGTAGATTACTGAATCAACTGGCTTCATGAATTGAATTATTCAGTAATTATGTGTTTTGTCCAAGACAATTAATTTCAAACGCCTTAACCTTAAAGTCAGGTCTCGCGTGAAGACGAAATTAATTTATACTGCAATTGCGATTTCCTATTTTAAATTAATTGCCGAAATTTTGATAATGTATATATAGGTGGAACTAGGAATCTAATTGAAGGAAGAGTATCTAAACACTTGTATTTTGTTCAAACCTAATACTATTTTTTGTGTTTAAACGCTTTGTCGAAACTGGACACGAAATGAATTTTGAGTAATCAAAAATTTTACCTGTAAATTCTTACGTGCGATTTAGGAGTTTTCTCGAAGCATTTTACACTAAATATAATTCAAATTATATTAACAAGTCCCTGTGGTTTTTGGAAACATATGAACTCACTATTAAGGCAATTTAGAAAAATTGCAATCAATTGCACTCTGTCTTTAATCTGTTCTTTCACCCCACATTATAATACTGTTTCCGATTAATTTTATCCCCAATATTCTATTTCTTTCTTTCGACGTACTCTGTTTACGGGGACGCAGGCGATATTTTCAAAACTTTCCAGGTTTGTTCGATTGAAAGCGCATGTCGCTAAAGTGTACGAAAGCTTGGGTAATTGAATTGATAAACCCAGTGGATGTTGTCTACAATTTACAAAAGTAAGAAATATAGTATGATCATGTCAACTTAGGCATACGGACACAATAAAAGAGATGCTTAGCGTGTATAAACAGGAGATAGAAGTATGTTCACCTGCATCCTGTTGTCAACAATTTACAAAAGTAAGAAATACAGCTTGATCATGTCAGCTTAGGCATACGGACACAACAAAAGAAATGCTTCGCGTGTATAAACAGGAGATGGAAGTGTGTTCACCTGCATCCTGAGCACGGGATCGTCCTCCTCACAAGCCCTGGTGAGGAGCTGCGCGTACTCCAGGTACTCTGTGACGCGCTGCAGGAACGACAACGGCTCGTTGAATACGACGGGCATCGTGATTTTGGAGAGCTCCTTGCCAATTCCTTGCTTCAGTGCCGACCAAAGAGAAAAGTCTCCGGCTGATGAAAACTGGGGGGCTGGTAGACGAGTCCTGAAAGCAAAACATAATGTGAAGTTAAAGATACCAAATGAAACAAGTGGGAAAGAAATCGCTTACTTTTCATGATGTTTATTCTATCTAGTAGCACGTATCATTAATTTGTAAACCGTGTTTCGTAGCTGATAAATGCATGGAATAGGAAGGCAAATTTTTGACTCAAATTAAGAATCGCTGCCAAGAAATGAGGCCATGAGCTCACAATATAACGGATAATATCTTTTAAAAGATAACTAAAAAATTAACAATAATTACATATTTATACGAGTGAGTATCGCCCGCCAACTTAGACATTCTAGAGAAACTGACCATGACTCGTAAGCGAAGCAAGGTTTTATTGCACAATTCCCAAAAACAGTTTGAAGTTCAACGTTGGTTGCCGGAAAAAAAATTTGACACGAATTTCCTCATGTGGAATGATAAATGTTGGCACGCTTTTCTTTTGTGCCCTGAATGCACACCAGTTGTGTTTGACGTTTGAAGTTTGAATTTCTTTTTTGATATCGAGAAACTAAAACATTGTGTGACGAAAACTGAAAATATATTTCAGTCATTTGTGCCTCGGCTGACGACCTGACCTCAGGGTGGACGCAAGAGAGCCATCCTTAGTCACTGCCCAGCCCTCGCTGGTATTATAACTACGGGAAGTTGAATATTTATGCGAACATGAGTCAACTTCCCATAGCCCAATGAATTTTATTACATAGAAGCTTTATTCAGTGTTGCGTCGTGCAGTCAAAGCAATTACCTTCATTATCGAACACTGCAACTCGTATAAGTGTGCTCGTAAGAAAAGTTTTCATTTAATAACGGTAGAATTTTGCAGGACTTATATTAACTTCAAAACCCTCAGTTTCTAAACAAGAAATTCCCCAGTACAAAGACCGCCAAAATAAGAATGATATTTACGTAAATTTGTATTTCATATCTGCCTATTTGTGAGGTATAGCCGCTACTATACGTACATATTGATCAATTTAAGTCTTAACCCTATAAGTTGGCGGTACTTTCAACGTTGAAATTTTACGTGTATAATTATACACTTGTGCTCTTCTTACAGGAGCGTCAAATTGTTGCACGTGTAGTGAGGCAAATCTGTAGAGAGATATTATTATTATTAGTTAATTGGTTTAGCGCTCCCTAACCGCAGCAAAGGCTACCCTAAGGGAGCGAAAAGAAGGACCATTTAGTGAGGAATGGGAATTTATGCACAGGTGTGTTCTCAGACAGGATTCCCCGTGCATATAAACAGCAAATGCACAAGGAACAGCAAGAAAAGATAAAGGATCTTCAGCGAAGGAGAAATGAAGATAAAAAGAAGTAAAAAACAAAGAAAAATCGTTTATTCCAAAATCAGTCCCATACAAAGCATGTGTTATGTACAACATATTTACCCTGTATTTCTAGGCAGTCG
>VOMN01089451.1:0-11166 GCA_014899125.1 Orchestia grillus | reverse complement strand
CTCTTAATGCAACAAAATGAGTGTTCCCCAGTGAATTATTCACCATCGATAGCTTGGGAGGGGAGGTAGCTGTCAATATTTTGAAAACTTGAGTTTAAACCGGCTGGATACTTTTTTAGAGCCATTGAATAATTTTCGAGACCCAAAGGACATCTATGATCGAAAAATTGAAAACTTTGATACTCCTGAAAGAGCCTAGCAGCTCCAGTAGCCAAAAAATGTTCTCAAAGAAATGTACGTACTCGTTCAGCTTCAACTAAAATAACTTTATTAAACAAGTTCATGTCCTCTGAAAAGCATCTGAATTACGTGATGTAGCGGCAAATTAATGATTTCTACTTTAATACGAGGAAATTACGACCGAAAAAATGAATATTTGAAATAAAACACTTAACACAGACGACCTTCTCGAATATGATTTGCTCTAACTCACAAGATGGGCAGCTCTCTCACAAAAAGCATGCATGCCGGCAGGTCTCACATTTCAAGGAACACTTGATTCCTTATCTCTCCTTGACTTTTTTGTTCTATAAAATAGCGGAAATTGACCCTCTTTCACAAAATGGGTTTTCTTGACGCGTCACTTGTAGTTCATTTAAATTTTTGTCCAATAACACATTTTCTCAGCTGTTTTCGCCAAGTACGACGCTGGTTACTAGAAATCAACAGAATTATTGAAGAATGCAAGAAGTTTTAATATTCACATTTATCTTATCCAGGTTATTTTTAGAATTAGGAAATAACACCGAAACTTCACCTCCAACGTTCACAAAGAAAAATCTTTTAATTAAGATCGATATGAACGAACTCAGAAGTGGTGAACAGTAGTCGGAAACTGAACAGGAAAGTAAGGCAAAAAATATAGAATCAACAATTAAAACTGAAAGCAGTTGTGTGATCATAGCTCGATACTCGCTGTACCAGTATTCATTTAACCTGTGACAAGAGATACCATATACTTCTAATTTAACTTAATTCTATGAATATTTTTCAAGCTTATTAAAAAAGTATATTTGAACAATCCAACCACATGTAGGTCTTGCACACTCTAAACACAAAAAAACCCACTCACGAACTAGTCCCAGAACTTTTACTGTTTGACCCTGTGTTGGGCAGAAGAAGAAGTACAAATGTGCACCAGAAAAAGTGTCGCAATGGCGCCGCATTGCCAAGCCGAGTTAGCAGCGACGTTCGGCCGCCACAGCCCTGCTGCCGCTGTTCGCTCCGAGGCTTCGTGGGAATAAATGGCTCGGAATTGAGCTGGGAGAGTTGGCATGTTCCTGTCGTTGTTTTTACGCTGGAATTTTTGGCTTAGGTGCTGCAGTGTTTGCAATATATTTGATATTCTTAAACAGTTTGTTCCTTCGAATAGGAGTTCAATGAAAAAATTCTGTCTTTGTGCTTTGGTGCTCAAGGTAAGGAACAACGGGATTATCTCTCTAGAAAGGAAAAACAACACCAAAAGAGGAACGGACCACACGTTTCCTAAAGTTTCAGGCTCACAAATGGGCCTTGTAAAAATGGACGATATCAGTGCTGCAGGACACATATCGTCCTGCATTATGATAGAGATGCAGGGACTCTACCAAAGAGCCAAACAGGTTAATATGAGTTTTCTAAACCTCATGATAGACTCACACTTCTGTGACTTGTGCTGCTCACGTTGCATCTCCAACGGAGTATTTCACACTGTTAATTTAATGGACACTTAAATAGAATCGGCAGTTTAATGTCCTGTACGACAGTCTCACGGAGCCATAACCTCTTTACGTCATGTGAATTTCATAAGTACCATCCGTGCAGTGAAATACCTAAATGAGAATTTATCAGTGAGTGGATTTTGTTGTTCCAGTAAGTCAACTGAACAGTTTCTCACTTAGAACGAGCAGAGTTGTAATGTATTTTACTATTAGTTTGAAGAATCGGCACTAATAAAAAGGGTAATGAAAAAAGTTATTGCCTTTTTATACAGAAAAACAGCGAGTACTGCTTAGTTCCCTGGTAGCATTTTTTATGTGATGAATTTTTGATCTTAGTTCTCGCATACGGCATCAAGGAAAGTATTTGAGAATATACAAGCTTTGCGTAAGAAACAGGATAAATTTTCACGCATCATACATAAATTATTAGTTCAGAAGAGTAACTCATAAGCTATTGGTTGCATTATTTAAAACAATGTACATTTTCAATAAATTTTTGGAATCATTAAACTTAAACTTCGCAGAAGCCTACTGGAAAAATAGCTCCAGGATAATGCCAGGTAAATTCTAAAACACTTTTCCTTTCTTTATGTTTACTTTGAGGCTCAACACAGAGGAATGGTTGGAAGATCTAGTTTTGATGACGTCACCCAATGAGCTTTACATGTTCTTTTCTACTCTAGAAATAAATTTAGAGCTAATGCACGATTATGATTGAATGAAAAAAACACTTATGTCAACATTAAGAGCATATTCATTTCGCTCGGAAGAAAGTCTCCCTAGATTTGAAAATTCAATTGACCGAGGGTGCTGCATTGAATAATTATGTAATTAATATCGAGCCCCTTTGGCTTTGATGATTTAAAACAATTTTTTGAACAGGTACAAGACTTCTGCTATTTCCGGAAGTTAAAATGTGTGACGAAATAATCTCCCGGTGTAAAGGAATCATCATTCGAGTACGATCCCCTGGTCGCAAGCTACAAATTTGTTGGATAATGTTGGATGGAATCCTTTCCTAAATAAAATAAATTATTTCAAACGAATAATTTAAGAAGCGTTCAGTGCAAGGAAGCTACTCGTATTTTCTGTGACCTTCTGAAGTTTCAATTCTTATACGCGTAGATAATGGGAAATTTCAGAGACATCTACTCAATACTCGTATAGTGCACATGCTATTTATTTAACATTCAAGATATCTATAATGTTTTAATATGTACTCAAAAAATATTTGTTGCTTAAGACATAAAAAGACGTGGAAAGGTTCATTTGACGTTCACAATATTTTTTCAAAGGACCAAAATTGTAATCATTGTTTGAACACTCTGACGATGCCAAGAAACGTTGGAAAATACCATTGAGCATCGAATTGAAAATTTAAGGTTTCGACGGGAACAATTTAGGAGAACGTCAAAGAAAGAGTGATCTCTTCCGCCGCTCCAGGACGAAACGTATGTTTGCACTTTGGGAAGCAACTTCGCATAGAAAATTGCTTTCACGAGTCTGAAAGTCTAGAGAGGGTTCAGCTGCACTCCGGAACTGCAAGGATTGAGAAAACCACACAGCAAATTTCTCTGGGTGACTTGCCGGGCTCCGTAGAATCACTAAGTGCGTTTACGTTAGTCATGTTGTTGCTATTAGAAATGTAAAATCCTCCTAAAGCTAATGAGTTTTCTTACTTCTTATCTTTTTACTGAGAAATACCATCGCTGCTCCACCTGTGACTATAGATGGATACAACGATGTTTAAATTTGTGATCTTCATAATATTAATTTTCATATCAGGTAAATAATTAGATGTTTTACTTAGGTTGTTAGATTTTTTAACTAAGACACCGACATATTTGAACTGCACATAGTCGTTGTAATTAAACTGTGCTAATTCAAAGATAGAGCTGTAAAAATATTCTATCAATAACTTGGATGCAGTAATGAACTTGAAAATGTTAACATTTATAGTTCATGTTCCTCAACAATATTTTTAAGTTACACAAAAGACCAAATATCAGAGAGGATTACAAAATTTGTCATCTAACAAACATGCAAGCTATGACAGATTCTTGCCAAAGCAAATAACAAAAAGTTCATTTTTACTTTCAAGAAGAATGTTTGGTAAATTTTAGCTTTGTACAGAAAGTGTATGGCACGAGCACATGTTTGATGAAGTAGCTTTGAGATCTAAAAGCTGGAAAAAAATTCATTCATCTCACTTCTTTGGAATAAGAGACACTGGATTTCATTCAGAGCAGGATCTAAGACAAGAGAAGGCTCTTTGCATTTTTCACCAAATGAACGAGCAAACGTACTAGGCCAAATGAACGAGTCCGCGCACAGCTTTTGACGAACACGGTCACTGGAATATGGAAAGAGTTGCTGAGCTGTTGATGGACTGTGGGTTATGGCCGGACGTGCTGCGCTGGTGCAGACACCACTGACGGCCGCACATTGCGCGTCGTGCTTGCGACGGAGCGTGCTTTGTGCCTCAAGCAAACAACGAAACGAGCCCTGATGAATGTGAGCCTTGAACGCTCCATGTTTAGCTGAGGTGCAGCTGCCGCGATAAAAGCCCATGCGACAGAAATAAAGAGGAGTGCGAGCTTGGAACGGTTTGAAATATATGCTAGGTTAAATTTCAAAAATCTATCCTGCTATTTCGTTTAACATAGCGATGTTTTTTATGAAACGTGAGTATGATGAATATATTTTCTCCAATGGTGTTTCAAAACTATTTACACTTTAATGATCGAGAGACACGCGTGACGATTTTTTTTAAGTTGTTTTTATTTTTTCTGGTAGTGGTTTCAACTCCGTATACATGGTTCACCTCATCAGTACCTCAATCCTTCAGATTTACGATGCCGTGGTACTCGACGTCCAATTTAGCTAAACGATGTTTTGTATCGGCAAGATTTTTTGGAAAAGAGTCCGCCGGGTAACATTCTCACCAGTCCATCACCATCGTCCACCCTCACCCGTACATTGCAGTGTGACGTACCAGTGCTGCTCCAAGATTTCGCAGTTTTGGATTCAATCAACAAAAGGGAGGACCTAAGAATTTTAGAGTCTATTTATAATCACACAACTAAACCGGAGTTATATTATCACATTATAGTGTTCACCCATAAACACGAGCAATGTCAGATGCAAGTTACAATTTCGCGTTTAGTTGTACAAGATAGCATTTTTTTATTTTTAATAAGAATGCTTATAAGATTTTTTGCACAAAGTTTTAAAGATTTACTGAAAATGGGACTTGTCCCGAAAAGTTAGATTTTATACTAGATGAGCTTTTAGTCATTAGATATTTGTTTTGTAGTTTATACGATAAAAGTTGTCACCCTGACTCTTTTATCTATAGTGAAATATTTTTTTATATCTTCAACAGGATTAGAAATTCAAATTTTTACTGGGATTTACAGAGTATCTAAACTTTTCACTATCTCATGAATTAATTCTCTTATAACCTCATTTGACCCGCGCAGTTAATTTTTTACTTTCACAGTTTTCTGATGTCCAGCAAATATCAGAAAATTGAATGCCAGGAAACATGTTACATTTGAATAAAAATCTTGAAGCTCACAGAACGAATATTTCTACATGTTTTCTTTACTGATCTACCCACACAACTGCGCAAGTGTTAGGCAAACTGCAATGTTCAAGCTGCAGTCGCCTCAGTACCAGAATTTCAATACTTTGGTCGTTTGTGAAACGCAGACGTGACATTAAAGTTCAAGGTCTCAATTGCAGTGAAATCGAGAGACAGCACTCGGTTCAATGTTTGTATTTCTGAAAGTTTTTATTAAAAACAGAGAGGAAGTTGGAGCTGGACCGCTGCACACAAGCAACTAGCAAGGCCATTCGGTCCCGAAATGAGCACGAGAATGTCTCTAATAACTTTTCTTACTTGGATGAAGTCCGATCTAAAATTGAACTCTAGAACCTAAGCTTCGATCGGATAAAAAAGCTTGCAATCGTTATTTACATGCTGAAAATCCCAAACATTCCCCACGAAATTTAACTCTTATGGTTTCTGTATGAATAATGATGCACATATGTTTAAAGAAGCGCTGCACAAACCTTCATGTATTTCTAAGTAGCTGCGCGTCACAATTTACTGCTGATCTCTTTTGAGGGCATATTCTTACCAGACACAGGGTTTTGCCCCTCAATCTAAATTCAATGTGGATTAACGTAGATTATAAGAGGCTTCAGTCAACTACAGTAGATTTCAATGTAATTTTTGGAAATCACAATTCAAAACAGACTTCAAGATGCACGAAAATATTGAAAAGCAAGGTGGATAAATGAATATTTGATAAGAAATTATTGTAAATCCAAGTTCTTGTAAATTTTAATTGATAATTATTCTCAAATCTATTTGAATTAGCCTCTTAGAAACGGGGACTAGAGTCAATGATAGTTTTTCGATCGATACGCCTCTTAATTTGCTAATTCTAAATCGGTTTTCAGAAGTGAATGGACTATACTTTGACATTTCCTTGGTGCAATTTTCTCAAAGTGCGAACTAAACGCTGTGACAGCAATAGAAAATAGTTTTGCTTCCGTCAAAATCTAATGTTGACGCTTCATATTTCATATCTAGGTCAGAAGAAGAATGAGCCCTGAAGCACTGCGCAGTCATATCTTGTTGATTTAACCTTCGCGAAGTAGAAGTCAGAGACACAATTTGAGTTTAAATGTTCATTTTACGATCGTTTGATTATCCTTGCGTGTTTTACCATGATGAAGCTGCTATGTTTTCCTCCATCAGTTCGTTAATATGCCAAATACATGCTAAGTTTCACACTTCAGACCTCTACAAAGCCAACAGTTTGGAAATTAAGTATGATTAGCATTGTACCCTTGGTAACAAATGGTGCGCAGTTATGGGCTATGCAATTGCTACGCTGGAGCCTCTCTCTCCAGAGTTGCTAATATCTACTTAAGAGCAACATGAGAAGGCTGCTGGTTGGTATTTTGATATTTATGAGGCACTTTTCTCGCCTCTTGTTATGGATGTAAACGATGCCGCAGCTCATGCATTAATGAGCTGGCGACGAAACTGAGATGTACTTTTCCTGTACTCGAACTCTGTCTGTGAAAATTGCTACTCTCACTCTAACTCCAAAATATCATTACACTCAGCATTAAGTGCGTTTGTAGAGAAATACTCTGAATATTGTATCACCATATCACCTACACATGTAACCACCGACGAAGGACAAATCGGTAGTGCAAAGTAAAGACTAATTCGTAAAGGAAATATCCTTTACTTGAAGTTATACTTGACATAAAAAGCGCTTTAAGGGTGTCATGCGATATGTTCGCTCAATTCAGTATGTTATTTGAGCATTTATTTAAATTTCACTTGCCTATTTCATAATAATGAAGGTAGAACTATCGACACAAGCCTTATTTTAACATGTGAAATTTTTTCCGATCATTGGAGAAAAATTCAATGCACCAATAACCCTTATTTTTTGGAAAAGTAGGACTTTTTGTTTGCTGTTATGAGGCAGCGTGGGGGACAAAGAACAACAAATTAGTCCCAGACTCAAGCCTGACAAAAGAGTCTTGACAAGAGGTCACTCCGAAAAGTTTTGACAAGTTTTGAAAAGTCGAGGAATTTATTGAGACGTTGGGTCAATTATTCTTGAGTGGAAGTAAATTTTCGCCGAGAACTTTTCGACTCGTGAAGTTTCAATCTTTATTCCACTGTACCACTGTATAATAATAGCCTAGTGCTGCTTGCTTAGTTTGTTGGTTCTTCCCTCCGTCCGTCTCTCTGGAACGCTCCTTATGATTTAAATAGGAGAAAATTTCTATGTATGTAATCCTAATTTATTGAGAGAAAGTCTACCAAGGCAGTCCGTATCAGTGATTCTGAAAAAACATCATTTCATATCAAAGTCACGGTAAATAAGAGGGCATCTTAAGAATTTGACATAATTTTTCCCGCCTTTTTTGACGTTGCTGCCATTTTTGGAGCGTCTACTAGTGAAATATAATTGCGTACAGACGTTGTCTTGTGGTTTAAATCATTTATTTCTCAATAATCGATTATTATCATTCATCCATTTTTGACCTGGTCAATGTCACAAAGTATCAATCACGTATTGAAATTAGATTGTGTCACAACTGTTTCGTTACAAGTCTTTCTTTTGGGTATACTGAACCGGGAAATGGCAGTACCAGAAAATTAGGAATCGAAAGAACTCAAACGTCCGGTTGTGCAAACCGACGAAAGCAATTTATACAAGACGTGCACGCCATTTCTGAAAATACATTCTGCATTCGTATTCTAAGTAGAAACCATGCACCTGAAAAGCAAGCACAGTCTTGTAGCAGACAGTGATGTACGATAATCTCTTTTGCTTCTTTGTGTTCTTTGATCTGAGACGCGTCGGGAGCCTGGAGGTGCGGCGCTGTCAGTCTCAGCTCTCCGTGTAGGTCTCGGCCGCTCAGATTTACATACACTTGCTGTGCGCCGAGTCTAGTCTGCGCGTGTGAATTTGAGGGAGTTTATGCTCGTGACGTCTCTCAAATGCTCAAAAAACTGAACAGCTTCCTAGTACAAATGTTTTCCTATACATGTACGTGATAGCTTTGGCAGCACAATATTTTCCCTTCATATCGGAAGGGGATATTGATATTTCCCGCTCAGAATTTTTCCCGTACTTCACTGTCTGCCACAAGGCAGCGTTTGTTTTTCACGAACTTGGTTTCTGCTTAGTATTCTAATGCAGTATGCATTTTTAGAAACGCCGTCCGTGAATTGCTTTCGTCGGTTTCCAGAACCGGCCGTTGGTATTTTTCTGAGCTGCTAATTTTCTGATAACGCTAACTCGCGATTCTGTAAGCCCAAAAGAAACACTTGTAACGAAGCAGTTGTAGTGAAATCCAGTTTTTACACTTGATTGGCATTGCTTAGTTCAAAAATGAGTGAATGAAAATAATAAATTCTACGTAAGAGAAATAATTTACCCCACAAAATAAACCATATTTTGTTCGAATTTCGCAGTACAGTTCAGTCAAAACATGTTCCTAAAATTTATGTTTAAACTGTAAAGCCTAAACCAAGGAACAGCAGAAATTGCAGACGAATAAGGCCTTCATAGAACTCCTAAGTCCTCTGAAGCGGCGTTGGCCTTACAGCGACTGCCCCATTGTGTGCTGCAATGAAGACAAAAACTAAAGCCTCTCCTCTGGAGCAATAAGCAAATGTCTTCGCCGTGTGATATGCACTCAGAGCGCGGATTGTGGACGTTTGTCCTCGTTGGTGCCTTGAAAAGAACGGATGCTTCTGCAATATTGGATCTGCAAGCTCAGGAAGACAGGCAAAGATCGGGAGGGGAAGCAGCTATGTGTTATGGAGCTGTCACATTCACAAGCCAAGTGGAGTCTTTGGTTCCACTTAGGTGTTTGCTTTGACAGTCATAACTTGGGATGTTTTCGGTCACTTTGTTCTTGCTGCTTTTATAGTGGAGAATTTTGGACGCATTCCAAGGGTGACTGTGAAAAAAACGAATTTTTGTAGAGAGTGAGTTGCTTTATGTACGAAAAGAAGAGGATTGATAAGACACTCTGTAACATCATGAATTTAATGTAAAAATATTTCATGCTACAAGATGCAGGGTAACTAAAATTCTACGAAAACGAAAACCAAGTATCTGTCCTTCTCAAGGAAATACGCGAGAAAAAGGCCATTATTCCATGGCCGGTGAGCATTCGCAGGCGACAAGGAACAAAGAAGGCGGAGCTTTGCTGGTAACGCAACCAAGACGGCGCTGTGGTGAGGCGGCGAGGGACTGCTGCGTCGGATATTTTTTGGCGAAAAATGAAATCGAATCGGTTCTCTATTTTTTCTATTTCACAGGGGAATGCACTACAGAGAGCAGAAAATAATGGACAGGGTCAAGTTTTCGCGTCCCGTGAAAAAGACTGTCTGAGTGGATCTTTTAATTACACTCAGAAAGTATATTATTAGAGTTAAGAAAGCTTCATCAGAATTTCTTTCCATTTCAGCTGAAAATAAGCTAATGTCTTCCAAAGCTGCATTTGCATTCCAAAAAGTAAGTAATTTTATTTTGCGATTTCTGAGTCCACCTCACCTTCAAATTGATGCAGCCAGAAGCAGCAGTTCACGCAATGGATTTGACCGAGGTCACGGATATTTTTTTCTTAAGGATAGTAGCAATTTAGCTTCAACCGTATTAACTGTTTTGAAAATATTTAGAGCGAAAGTGGGCGACCACTTCTGAGAAATAGTTTTTCATTGCCAAATTTAGACGATTTTAAAGCAAAAAAGAACAATTTTCTATTAGAGTTACTTTTGCTTTATCATAAATTCGCGGTACGTTATTAATTAAAAAACATAATTTTTATTTAGCCTCTTCAGATATACTTCAAGTACATACCCCAACTGGGGATGTATTTACCTGCCTGAATGGGCTGTGCGAGCAGCTTGTATTTTGGAGTAATTATAATTGCCCTAAACTGAAAGGCATCACATTATAGAGGTTTCAGTTAATGATAAGCATCCTAAAATCGCTGTTCCTGCACTAACAAGGACTACTGCTCGCGTGTCGGTGAGGCGCTCGGGCTAAAATTATAAAATTATCGTATCCAACAGCCCTGACATTTCGTGCCCTTCACAGACGCGCACAATTTCCAGGGGTTGTCAGAGGAACTTGTTCTGCCTTGTAAAAAACTTAAACTACGACTGCTCATTGACTAGGTCGACCGCACACGCTAATTGTGTAGCTTTCGTTAACTCGAGCTAAAATTTGAAATTTTATATGAGATCTTCGATTAGATTCGTTGAGTTGTCTCAACTAAGTTATGAAATTATGCGAAATTTACTTCATTTACACTATGTAACGTAACTTTTATTCCTTGTATATATTTGCCATTTCCTGAATAATTTATACGTCAAATCTATAAAAAATGCCCATTATTCGTAGGAATTTTTTCCTATATTAACGTGTATTATATTACTTGAGGGCGCTACATATATTGAAGAAAAAGAAATATGAAAATTCATTGACCTCACCACAAAAACAAACGTTCTAACAACAAAATTATTTTATTTCATTTTCTTAATTTATCGAAAAAGCTAAGAAAAAATTATGGTTTTAGCTCAAAAACGTGAAACTCTCAAACATATTTTAGTGCAATCAGGAAATCTGGTGCCGTCGGCGTGAGACAGGCGGATGGCGAATGCACTGAACAACTCCTGCTCATTGCGCAGGCGCACCGGCAAGTTGAGGTTACCAAGCGTGCGATTGTCGTTGGCAAGATGACGAGTGGTTTGTGTGTGTTTCACGCACGAGCGGGTGAAAAAAAATCTACTCGAAATTTAGGGACTATAAATTATTTCCTGCAAAAAATATATCTACGCATACTAAATGTCTCTAAATTCTCCAAAAAAAACGTCGGTCCTTACGTATTATCGGGAGGACCTCAT
>VOMN01089446.1:0-14960 GCA_014899125.1 Orchestia grillus | reverse complement strand
CCTACACACACATCCCTCATCCCTCTTACACACACAGCCCTCATCCCTCCTACACACAAGGGCTGTCCTCCTTGCACACATCCCTCATTCCTGTCACTCCCACCCATCCCTTTTGAGTTATGAAGACTCGTGCTGCACACAACCCTGTTTGTGCTTTGTGCTCTGCACTGCACGTGTCTGCTGTGCAGAACTTGTGCCCCACTGTGTGCAGCGCGTTGCTGATTGGTGAGGGGTGATTGAGCGGGGGAGTGCTAGTGTGGTGAGTTTCTTTTGTGCTAGTGTGGTGACGGCTTTTTTAAAAAAATTCTTGCTGTTAGGGTAAGGCAATTTCTTTTTGCTATTAAGACAAGAAAATTTCTCTTTGCTATTAGGGTACGGAATTATTTTGTAATTAGAGAAGGAAAGTTCTTCTGTTATTAGAATAAGACAATAAGTTTTGCTCCTGGAATAAGAAAATTTTGTTTGCTATTATGGTGTAAAATTCAGAAAAAGCCGCCGCCGCCCCGAGCCCCGCCGCTAAGCAGGACGCCTTCCAAGTGAGCCAGGAAATTTCGCTCGTATTTTTGGCAGCCAAATTATTTGAATCTCAAGTTTCTCGTCACTTTTATTGATGAATTAGGAATGTTCTGACAATATTCTGCGTTTTCCATATTCCTAGGTCTACCCTGCCTATCTTTTGTCGCCGGAGTGTTTATAAATACCTGTAGTTTTGGCTTCCCAACTATGCTTCACAGTTATTTAAAAAATTCACCGATGGGCTGTCGAGAATCTTACACTAAGCTTAATTCTATAGGTAGTTGCGTAGGCGTAATGCTTGAGCATGGCCTGACTGTAAAAAATCCTTCGTACTGAATAGAGGGAACCTAAATTTCCAGCATTAGTAGCGGTTGTGCCGACTGCAGCGACTCCGTCGCTCAGATCATCTCACGCCTAATGAGAACGGACCGAGGGATCATGACTGTAGCATTTGAGGAATCCATGTTCAAGGTGTGCTCCCACGCAGGATCCCCTGCGTATAGAAACAGCAAGTTAGAATAAAAAGGAAGAAAAGACGAGACAGCGAAGAAGGCGTGGAAATTAAAAAAAACGTGAGCACGAAAGACAGAAATCCCGAAGGCCAATATATATAGCTGACGTTCCTGTATTTTAAACCATATGTTTCACGAATGATCAAATGTATGTTTTTTCAACCTTGAGCGAACCCATCTCTGCCTCTCCAAAAGGAAGAACTGTACTCGTCTTTCACACTTCTCACACTTTTCCAATCAATTTTCCCCCTGCTATGCAATCCTGTCAAGGTATTATAGGATCTTTCATTTTAATCCCTTCACTAGCGAAGCATTAATGCAAGACCCTGTTGCATCTCATTGAACTTGTCATCATTCCTTTGATTTACACAATCCCCGCGTCGGTCCCTGCTATCTACTAGCAATTAGTGTAATCTGTAGCGGGTTAACGGAGGCCACTCGACCCAGGTGACTGCCGCTCGCACGGGTGCCTAATGATCATTATCATCATCCAGGGGATGATATTTATCATCTTAATCGAGCCCCTGCTGAAGTCCTTTAATTTGAACCCTCGTGAAACTGTTCGAATGCTGTGGGTGTCACTCGAGGTCACGGCATTTTCTCAGAGCGAGCTGCAGGCAAATCAGGTAAATCTCAGAGCAGGTAAATCTCTGCTGGTAAATCTCAGAGCGAGCTGAAGGCAAATCAGGTAAATCTTAGAGCAGGTAAATCTCTGCAGGTAAATCTCAGAACAGGTAAACCTCTGCTGGTAAAAATTTCAGAGCGAGCTGCAGGTAAATGCACGGTGAGCCGAACGAAGCTACAGGAATACAGAATGTCTCCACAAAAACACCTCACGTCGACTTTAAGCATTAATGTTCGGTGTTAAAGGAAACCGTGTTGTTCTATCGGGTCTATCTTGTGACAGTTCAACGGGTTTATGGTTCATTGGTGTCACAGCTACGTAATGTAGCACTAATTGATCGGTTTTAGGGAAACCTAATTTTCAAAAACAAAGAAGAACCAACGTAATTGGGAACATCTTGAATTAAAATTCTTTTGCGCATTTAATGCTACGTAATGTTATTCATATTTAAAGTCGATGTATGAATTTTTCGTGTACGCCTTCTAGAGCTCGAACTGGAATTCGACGGAACAGATGCAATTCCCGCGGCCGAATCACAAGTCGGAGTGTTGACGTCCACTGGCTCCACACTCCAAATGGTGCCAAGGATTTTCAGACGCTGGGCAACCGCACCAGAGCAGTGAAACATTTGTAAACATTTATTTACCACAAGTAATTTACATCAGATACAGGTTTACCATCAAATGAGGAATGACGCAATGAACCTGACGAAAGTGTGCCTCCAGTGCATTCCGAGGTGGAGATCATTGATTTATTATTTGAGGCTTGCAACGACGTGTTTGCTTGATCTCAGTACTTGCAATAGGCGAGCGATAAGTTCCACCTAATTTGACTCGACCACGCCTGTATGCTGAGCAACAAACATCGCGTGTGCAGAGCAGAGCAATAACGTGAATGCGTTCCATTGAGTTATTCCTATTTTGACGGCCGTGGGGTTGGGCTGCTTCTAACGAGGCCCTTTTGCCCTTTACACAGCGCCCGTTTGCGTCGCTGTAACACCAGCATCGCGGCGCTGGCTGCTCGAGTTTACAGCCCGTGACAAATATTGTGACTCGGGGAAAAAATTCACTCCTATGCAGGGTCGTAACCCATATCTTTTTCTCAGGGAAAACCCACACCACGTGAAAAAAAACCTGTTACGAGAGTCGTTACTTGCTTCCATTTCGACCTCCTGCTGCGAGAGCCTCCGTTGTGTGAACGGGCTGTGGGTTGTACTACGGTGCCTGTACTTGACTTTCTCTTTCTGGATCAGCTCGAGCTTATGGTGTGTGGCCTCATATGTACTCTAGAGGTCCTGCAGTAATTTTATATCGTGTGTCATAGGAAAAGATGAGAAAAACTGCTGAAAAAACTCAACGAGGGCAAAATTATGTCCATACGTCGTCATTGTTTTGTTAATTTCATGATTCAATGTTATTTAATTTTTCTATCGTTGTTTGTGTTTTGTCTTATGGCCCGCTGACTGGGCCCTTACCAGACTGGGCCCCTACCTGACTGGGCCCCTACCTGACTGGGCCCCTATCTGACTGGGCCCCTACCTGACTGGGGCCCTACCTGACTGGGCCCCTACCTGACTGAGCCCCTATCTGACCAGGTCCCTGCCTAACCGGGCTCTTACCTAACTGCACTTCATATGCTAGAAGAATTGCTGTGGGTTTGGTTACATTTTGCGTAAAAGTTCTCAGAGCGTTATATTATGTATATGATATAACATTTAATTGTGATACATATTATGTTGATATATAGATTATATATATCATACATGTAATGATGAAGACAAAATGTGAACTTTTTCTCTAAATTTTTTAGAGCGTACCTCACTGAATGATTTGCTCTTCGTGCCATTCGTAGCAAATCAATAATATTTTTTCTCAATTCCTTCGATATTTCTTTAACAATGCAACCAACTCTCATCGCAACTTTAGTTATGATCTTACAAATTTGTAAACCATAAGGGCTTATCACAATGCACCTTAGGCCTACGATTTCTGAATGAGCGCAATCAGAATTTCCTCTCAGAAAACCTGTTTTTTCTTTGGCGTATTATCCCTTCAATTGATTTCAAAACGTTGCTGCGTTGTTCGAAACCGCTACTGAGTTTTGAGCCGGACACGAGGGACTAAAAATGTCCTTTCATCTCACCTGTTTGGTTCATTTCAGTTTAAAAGGCACCCAAGTTTTGAGCTTCGAGTGCGGATGTCTGGTTGTCCGAACTCGAACCATCGAACTCGTCTCAGGTGCCGGAATGGATCCAAAGCGGGTTGTGCTCGGCGAGACAGCAGTGTTTCCCCTCAGGGGCCATAGGATAGGCCTAAGACAGTAGGTTTAGACTAGTTAGGCTCATGTATCCTATGCCATGCGGACTGGCGTCTCCAGGGTAGCATTGTTTGGTTACCTCAGCTTTAGTTAGGCATTCGGGACTTCTGTCAATCGCGTCCACTTTGTATTTTTTAATTTTTACGCTTTATTTGCTATCTCTACTTTATCTTTTCTTCCTCTTCCATCTTCACTTACTGTTTCTATGAGCAAAGATCATCGTGTATGGGAACAACCTTGTGTACTGATTCCCCATTTTCTCAAGTCTATATTAAATGGTCGCTTCTTTTTACTCTCTTTGGATCACATTTCGTATGGATAGGGAGCTCTAAACCATAACTATAACTAACTAAATAGCTAAGAGAATACTATTTTGCAACAGGAAAAAACAGATAATCACTGATCAGTGACCGCATTAAACACCAAGAACGGCTACAGTCTTTCTTGGTCTGTTTGCACGCTCGAGTGGTGACACAGCGCAGAATTTCGCGTTCTAATTTCATTAATTTGATCAAAACGAAGTTCGAAGCTTTCTCACAGAAGTGGATGAACTTCAACTCTTAATAATTATTCCGTAACAACGCACTCTCAATTCCGTTGCTATTCGTAAATTACATTTTACTCCACTTTTCCTTGAGATTTATCGAAGAAAACACGTGACTTTCATCCTTAAACTTCAAGCAGTATTTACACACATGCATCGAATGGTATCGACTTCGCAACTTTACAAGAACTCCACGTAAATGCATGAATTATTTTTCAAGTATTCCTACTCGTGAAATGAGAAGGTGGATCTGTGTAGCATCTGGGATAGGCGACGTCTCAAGCAGCTCACTGCCACTAACTCTGTTGTCTGACGTTGACTGCACTGCAGAGTCCGGCGCTGCGGAAGGGACCTTTGTCTTCCAACGGAGTAAAGAAAAAAGAATTACGTATAAATCGCCGTGCGTAGTCAGGATACAAGAGTGAAGAGATAAACTCGCGAGTCCCGGAGTAATTCCAGCTTGCGTTAATTGCCAATTATTGAAACGCGGAATTAATCGAACGGATACGCTGACGATAAAGGTTTTTGCGCTGTTGCCTTTGGCACTTACATGCTCGCCCAGAGTCTAAGTCAATTTAATCTGCTCTGGAAAACAGGGAGCCAGGTTGGTTGGCATACGCCGATCTTGCGTAACCAAGCGCTGCTCTATAATTTGCTAAATAAATGTAGGTATAGGCTTGTTTGAATTTCGTGTCGTCTTTTTTTCGGTCATTTTTTACGAGGGTGCGAGTCGCTGCTCCTCTATTTAGTGCACTCGTGTGGGAATCTTTCGTAGTTACCAATACATATATTTATCATTCATGTATGCACTAGTTTGTACGCCCGTTTAAAAATAACAGGTTTTAATGAACACATTAATTGAAATATCCAAATTTGATGAACACGTATTAAAAGTTATAAAATGACATAACTAATATACAATATCCAATTTACAAATTAAAAAATTATTCAAATTTGTGCTATTATCCTCGTTCGACCGGGAATAAATTGTATCCGTGCTACCAACTGAATATAAAAAGCAGTGGTTGTTTCAGTATTGTTTTATGCAATAACTGAAAAGTTAATTTTGCTCTGTTATTCCTTCAGAAGCGGACACCAAATATATGTAGAAATAAGTAAATAAATACATAACGGGTATTATTATGTTAGATGCTTGTGATAATAAATTGACATATTTTCATGCTATTTAAAAACACAAAAATCCTTCCATCGCAAAACGGTTGTACTCAAGAATTGTTATGATTCTTCTTTTGCAACAATAATCCCTTATCTATGTTAACTTTTGTGTGCTTTCTTTCGGTACGAGCAAACGCTTCTTGATGGTGTCCTGTCGACACGGAAACGACGCTCGTTTGTTTCTGGCTTGTCGCTTTGATATTCCAACTACTCGTTCGTAATTTTTATAGAGCCTATCTACTTGTCTGGACGCCACTCTTCCGAGAACTGCCATTTGGTATTTCGACGTCTATATCGTATTAAAACCATTCGAAAATACGGTGTACGCCACATACTCCCTAGTACCACCCTAGTACTGGCCACCCAACAGTACCACCACCTGTACTGACCACCCAACAGTACCACCACCTGTACTGACCACCCAACATTACGGTCAGGACACTCTAGCACTACACAACATCCCCACACGAGATGCCTCTCGCCACGATTTCCAGAAATCCTTCACAACTGGCCCCTCAACTCTCCGAGGGCTCATGTGAGAACACTGATGACGCTGCATCATGAGAACAACACCCGTCTGTTGACACCGTCTGAATCCAGCAATGCAAATGCACTGAAGAGATGTTTGGCTGAACCTAACACGTAAGACGTGACGTCAGTCGTGCGTACGCGTGCTCTTGTCACGCATGACGCGGGCAATTCTCCAGCGTCTGCCCGGTGCTGTGACCGAGTTGGTATGAGGGTCCGAGTATCTGGTCCCTTGTAACATTTCCCTTTGTATTTAGGAGCCTCATTACTTCTTAGAGGTTTATTTTATATTATGAGTTACTCGTATCGTGAGGTTTTGTGAAGGGGTGAGGAAGACTCCAGACTCGTAGTTAGAAGGACTCCAGACTCGTAGATAGATGGACTCCAGACTAGTAGTTAGAAGAACTCCAGACTCGTAGTTAGAAGGACTCCAGGCTCGTAGTTAGAAGAACTCCAGACTCGTAGTTAGAAGGACTCCAGACTCGTAGTTAGAAGGACTCCAGACTCGTAGTTAGATGGACTCCAGACTCGTAGTTAGGACTCCAGACTCGTAGTTAGATGGACTCCAGACTCGTAGTTAGGACTCCAGACTCGTAGTTAGAAGGACTCCAGACTCGTAGTTAGGACTCCAGACTCGTAGTTAGAAGGACTCCAGACTCGTAGTTAGATGGACTCCAGACTCGTAGTTAGGACTCCAGACTCGTAGTTAGATGGACTCCAGACTCGTAGTTAGGACTCCAGACTCGTAGTTAGAAGGACTCCAGACTCGTAGTTAGAAGGACTCCAGACTCGTAGATAGATGGACTCCAGACTCGTAGTTAGGACTCCAGACTCGTAGTTAGAAGGACTCCAAACTTTCATGCAGGAAGATTGCAGATCCGAAAATGTTTCGCCTAAAAAATGCAATGAAATCAATATGGCTACAGCCTTCAATTCCCAGGCTTTCGTTGAGTTGACGGCAACTCGATGTGAGATCTTCCGATCAAGCCGCGCTCGCGAGGACATTAAATACTCTGAATTTTGGTGGATGAATTCCCGTAAAATTCAGGAACACGGGCACCGTTCTGAGCGCGGAACTCCTATAGCTGGTGCGCAACGTCCTCACGGTGCTCTAACGAACCCTCGCCTGGTGCTGGTGCGCAACGTCCTCACGGTGCTCTAACGATCTCGCGACCCCTGCGTTTTGCCGGCCTCCGAGCTCACTCCGAAGAATGTCTATAATTTTGAAGCTCTAGCGCCGAAAAAACTTCCCTGCAACGCTTGTCTGCCACGGCGAGCGCTATTTGTTTGTATACGTGCACACACGCACACCCACCCGCGCACACGACATACGCGTGTCGGAGAAACGCCTCGTTATTTTTTTAGAGCGTGCCTGTTAAAATGAAATTTCTTGTGAAATAAAATTTCTCTGCCACTTAGCGGCGTTTCTCGAGTATTTATTCAGGCGACACCTACTTCGTTTCCGAGGCACTGAAGAAGTTCCTTTTTTTCACTCGTTTGTCGTTGTGTGTCAACTGAATATAATTCCTCTTACTTAGAGCAAAAACTTGTACGTTTGTTCTTGTCAGGTGGGGTGAAATTATGTCACTGCGTTGTAGTTTTCATGAAGAGAAATTGTGAGGACTTTCCACTCTCCGTCTCGGTCGCGCGAAATGCTCTTGTTTGGCGACCTGCATCTCCAGGCTGTGGGTCTCCATTGTTGTCCTCCGTACGTCATTGTTGTCCTCCGTACGTCATTGTTGTCCTTCCGCACGTCATTGTTGTCCTTCCGTACGTCATTGTTGTCCTTCCGTACGTCATTGTTGCCTTCCGTACGTCATTGTTGTCTTCCGTACGTCATTGTTGCCTTCCGTACGTCATTGTTGTCTTCCGTACGTCATTGTTGCCTTCCGTACGTCATTGTTGCCTCTCGCATGTCATTGCCGTTCATCACAATTACCCTTCTGTACGGTATTCAAGCATTTCTGTACGTTGTGATTGTCTTTTTGTACGTCATTATTTCTCTTCTCGGAACGCTTAAGGAGTTTCACGTTTCTGACTCGCGACGTGTTATTTTTTATAATTTAATATTTCCTCGAGCGTGAAGGCTTTCTGTTTCGCGGTCGAATCCCTGATTTCAGTAGGATTTCATAATTAAAATTTCAAAACCCGGCGAGATTGCGCTTTTGCTTCACTTTCATAAATTTTCTTCAAGGGTCAACCGGATCACGAATGCGTCCTTCGCGCGGACGAAGACGGAAATCTTAGCAAATTTTGCGGACTTTAATTTCGGCCTGAATTTTTGGCGGTGTAAAAAAGCGGCGACTTAATGCCTCGGTCCTGGTTCCGGAACCTGACAAATTAGATTGCAGACGGAAAAATTCCGGGCAGGACATGGGAGGCAACGAACACGCGTGCGAAAATGGGACTTTGGAATGCGCTTTGATGTTGCCTTCGACTGGAACCTGAAATTGATGGAGCCTCTGCGTTGATGCAGCTCTCATTTGGTGGAGATCGAGCTTATGGGACTTAGGTTTGGCGGGACTTCGGTTTGGCGGGACTTGGGTTTGGCGGGACTTAGGTTTGGCGGGACTTGGGTTTGGTGGGATTCTGGATTGCCGATACTCCAAGTTGTCCGAAAATCGAAGGTGCGTTCCCTTCACTTTAATGGAGGGTTGTTGCTGTGGATAATGGAGGGTTGTTGCTGTGGATATTTTCTAGTTTCATGGAATTGACGTCAGATGTTTTTTTATTCAAATCGTACATGAGCGTTATGTGTCTTATGGCTTATTGAACATTTGAAATTCTAATCTAACTCAAATGAAAAAGTATGACATTAAATCAGGTAAAAACCTACTCGTCTTTAATAAAATTGTATTTAATCGTTCGCTATCAACCCTTCTCGCTCATGATCAGTTATGAACAAATCTGCGAAATCTAAATGTTCTAATTTGAGTCTGATCCAACTGTTCACATTGTTCAAAAACCATTTCGTCCCAAGGATTTTTACGTCCTCAATGCTGCTCGCCTATTAGGCTACGGCTGCACCAACGCAGCACCGCTGCTAGTTAATGGTTTGCTTGTCAGTCAACACTCATATTTTGATCGCTTTTAAAAAACTCTCATGTGAATAATTAAAATAAGGAAGCCCAGTAATCCGAGGAAAGAGAAAGCGAATAAGAAGGTGGCGCAAGTAATTTCATAACACGAGGTGGGCCGAATTCAAACCTAAACTGACTCTGGAATAACCTGACAATGGAACGACCTAAATCAGGGAACGGGCAAGCTTGACGTCACATCTACGGCCGTCTTTGTTCCAAGACTCGCTGCCTCTGCTGATGGTGAGCGACCTTATAGTTCTGATATCTGCCCCTTCCGCTCATCACGCCATCCGGTCCACCTTCTCAGAATTACGTCACCGTCACTCCATATCGTTGTATTCGCCACTCGATCTGCTGCGCCGTTACTTGCTGACGCGCCGATATATACTCTGTCGTCCCTGGGTTTCGAACCATGGACCTCCTAGCTAGGAGGCCGGCACGCTAGCCTTGCTCTATGGAGCTTACCTGGTCGTCATGAAGTTTCGGAGCTTCTTGCGTCGGTCTCAAAGTGTGATGTATTGCGGGGTATGAACTATTTTAGCATGTTTTGTAGTATTTTGGAATCGTCCAATTTTTGAATTTGAATAAATCATTGCATTGAACTATTCTGAATCATGAATTATTATGCGACTGTTTCAGCGCTGAACCGTTTTGGATTTGTATTTATTTTGAGGGTTGGAACTTTGAATTCGTTGCCATCTTGTTACGCGCATAGTGCCTTGGCCTTGTTAGTGTGCCGTGTACCGTGCTGCTTGGCTTACCAGCGTACCGTGTACCGTGCTGATTGGATTACCAGCGTACCGTGTACCGTGCTGCTTGGCTCACCAGCGTAATCTCGAGTTTGTGAGAGCAGCATCAGCACCTCTTGTTTCTGGTGTCTACAGAGGGGCCCAAAAAAATATTCTCACTGTTTGTAATTCAATAATTCTGAAATAAAAAGACCCGCTCATGCGAGTAAATTGTCAACACCAACCCATGGCTGATTTGATAGTTACGCTACATTTCCGCATGAGATAAGTCACTGTAAATAAATTTGTTTCAAAACTGTCGAATTTCAACCCATCAGAGGGCATAGGATAGGCCGTAGGCGATAGGGTTATTAGTTAACTTTGTCTATCATATGCTATGGAGATTAGCGCCTTCAGATGGCACTGTTAGATTACCTCAGCTATAGATAAGCATTCGGGATTTCTACCTTTCGTGCCTACTTTACGTTTTTGATTATCTTTTCTTCTTCTTCCTTCTTAATTTCTTGTTTCTACGCGAAGGAAATCTTGTGTGAGAACACACCTTGTGCATGGATTCCCCGTTCTCCTAAGTCCATACTAAATGGTCCCTACTCTCTCGGTGCGAGATGGTCAGAGTTACTGAAGCGCTGCTATCCTCACTACTGCTAATAATATTGAATTTCAGATTGTGATTACATTTTTTGTAGCCCTATGTACCGTGGGTTTGGGTAGGTGCCAAG
This sequence comes from Orchestia grillus, assembly GCA_014899125.1. Taxonomy (NCBI): domain Eukaryota; kingdom Metazoa; phylum Arthropoda; class Malacostraca; order Amphipoda; family Talitridae; genus Orchestia; species Orchestia grillus. The sequence continues at coordinate 4,195 of VOMN01089446.1, read as the reverse complement.
TTCCCGTTTTCGCCTCCCTTAGTCTGCCTCGCGAGTTGGGCCCGCGTGCTGCAACACGTAATTGTTATTGCGGGTTTGTCTGGTGACGGGAAGGCGAAAGGCAAGCGTGGAGCCATTACGTCTTGTGGACCGTGCACATAACGCTCGTGTCCTAACAGGGACGGTCCTGGCAGCAACTTATAATTTCATGTCAACCGTGGAAATTGAATGTGGCTACACTACTGTTCATGGACGGTTAAAAAAAATTGCAGGAGCCAGGCTATGGAATGCAAATGTGGCCGTTAAGGCCACCACGCGTGGACGCCGAAAATGCAAAAATTGCTTATACCTAAAAGCACGAGTGGGACCTGTCGAGAATTTCCTCACCTGAACGTCTCATTATGCAGGTTCAAAACAGATCAAGACTACAGCCACCTACGCACCCGTCGTCTTCTCCTTTTGTACTTATCTTGTTCTATGCTAAATTTAACTCTTTACCGACCAAGTTATCTTGGCAGTAGGACTGGATTGAGCTTTGAACGCAAGACGAGCTGCAGCCTCAGGCGGATATGCAATGAGGGAGCGGTCAGCACGTTGCGAAGAGCTAGCAGCAGACGTGTGAGAGCTGAGTTTAAAATCCAAGCAGATGGTAATGGGCTGAGGTCTTATATAGATCATTTTCTGGTACATAACGTTTAGGGTATTTTGTAATTGGTATGGCGATTTATTTAGCTTTCAATTATTATTACCAGAGTTTCGCAACATACCATGTGCGTTGAACACCGAGATTCAAGCTTGGAGGTGTCCCACGAATAGGTTTCTCTCACAGCTCTGTGCATACTTCGAACCAAATTTCCTCAACACCGAAATAATGTCCCGTTAGTTAGTTTTACCTGTCGTGCACCACATAATTACTGTCAGGTTACTTCATCTATAGCTAACGCTTCATGACTTCTGTTTTTTGTACCCATTTTGCTCCCTTCAATTTTGACACCTTCTTTGCTATCGCTTGTTTTCTTCTTGTTCATTCTTAAATTGCTGTTTATATGTGCAGGGGTCATGTATGAGAACTCAGCTTGTGCATAGGTTCTCTATTTTTTATAGTCCGTACGAAATAGTTCCTATTCTTTGGGGGCGATAAAGTTAGAGTTCTTGAGTGGCTGCTACATATACCGCTGCTGGCACCACCTATACTGCTACTGGCACCACCTATGCCGCTGCTGGCACCACCTATGCCGCNCCACCTATGCCGCTGCCGGCACCACCTATGCCGCTGCCGGCACCACTACGGGAATGTTCTGGTCCAGCCTCGTCAAAAACGACTCTTGTTCATAACCATGCCGTCGTAGCAGCCTCATTAATGTCCAAGTGTTTGTTTTCCTTTCAACCGAAAACATGAAGTAATGTTTTGATCTTAAAAGACCTTCTTGCCTCTCATCGCGTCATCTAAGTTGATTGCTTTGGTACCCAAGCAAAGGCTTAGGTTCTGTTTCTGAATAGACGAATTTTGACGCACGTGTTTACATACTTGATTGTTTCAAATTTTTAGGTAAGGATAGTCAAGACAAATATGTTTAACCGAAACATTCGGTTAGAGCAAATTTGATCGAAAGCTTGGACTAAAATATGTTCGTCTTGATTATCCTTAATTTTAAATTTAGAAAAAATGAACTCAAGACGGCCGCTATTCGCGCCGCTTAGATGCTGAAAATAATCAATGTTAGAAGTCAATTTCCCAAAAAGGGGTACGTGGACGATGTGTTTCCAAGGCACCACAGCCCTGCATGCTTGCACAGTGTAAGTGCAGGTCTCGAAGGGCTTTTTGCTGCCCTCGACGGACAGAAGGTTCAGAAATCGTACCCACCAACGGCCTTAGTTTCCCTGCCCGATTTCTGGGTTGAAGGTACTCGAGTTTGTTTAATTCGCGGCATTAAGGGCTTATTAGGATTAAAGTCACTATTCAATAAAACTGGTGCGACGTATAATTGGTGCTATTTAATTGGTGTGTCTTATAATTGGTGTGTCACATAATTGGTGTGTCACATAATTGGTGTGTCACNTGGTGCGTCACACAATTGGTGCGTCACACAATTGGTGCGTAACATAATTGGTGCGTAACATAATTGGTGCGTCATATAATTGGTGCGTCATATAATTGGTTCGTCATTCTCATATTTCTTTTCATTTCTACCAGATTGTCTATTTGCGTTTTATTGGTATATGGTGTATTTTTGCAGTTTATTTTATATTATATATATATATATATATATATATTTGCTGTTCTTTATTTTTTCAGAGTTAAAGGACCTCAACAAAGGCAAGATTCTTATTTATAGGCCAAGCTTTCGGCCGAATGAGCTCGAATCGTCGCCATGGGCGATGGATTTCAATCGAGACGTGCACTACGTAATTATCCTTTTCTACACTAACTTAATAACGTAACATCTCTAAAAACAAACAAAAACATACTCTAGCCTTTTGGCAAAATGGAGTATGCTTTAAAGATCATGGTTGTTGAGTACCTGAGTCCCTTCAATTCTTAAATAATGGAAAATGTATAACCAAGACCTTCTCTATTCCAAACCATATTTTGTATGTTGCGACAGAGCGAGCGATAATTCCCACTTTTTCTACAGTCCTGAAGCAAAATCTGTTCATGAGAGGGTAACTGTGATCATCGGCGAAGCTGGTATTATCAAGTCCATGGTTAGAATAGCTGGTACTATGAAATCGGCGTAGCTGATATTAAATTGGCGTATCTGGTATTAAATTTGCACGACTGGTATTAAATTTGCATAACTGGTATTAATTTGGCATGGCTGGTATTAATTTGGCGTAGCTGGTATTAAATTGGCGTAGCTGGTATTAAATAGGCATAGCTTGTATTTCATTCGATCAGTAGTTAGCCAACTCTGTGCAAAATAATTGTCTAGATCAGGAAATATGATTCTAGAAATAAAGCCTCGACTGTCGTATCGACTGTCGTAGAAAATTGACCATGTAGAAATATTTTTGTTATTTAGCCCATTTGCATTAACACGTTGAGACTCCGAAGTGGGTCATATATGATACACGCAATCATCTAACCTAACCTATTGTAACCAAAGTACTATCATGTATAAATACAAATTTTCGAGTTTTCTTCAAATTTAAGTTCATCAATCGAATAAGCTAGTTCTGATTAGAAAGAAAATTAATAGAGTCATCAAATTTGTGAAACCAAAATCCTTCATTTTTAATTCACAATAGAGATATTTGTCGGCATGTAATTTTACCTGTGTCGAGAATCGGAGTCAACGTGTTAAATGGCGTCTCTCTCTCCCCTAGAAAATGTTGGATCAACACAATAACTCACTGTAACATTGACTTAGTCATCGCATTTTCTGGGCGAGAGCTTCCTTTCTTGACTTACGAGCCGGTCCGGGTGTTTACGTTGGATTGCCCTTGATTCATTATCGTAGTAGCAATTTCTCTCTCTTTCTCTCTGCGTCAGTTACTTCCTGATTTCTCAGAAGGCAATTGTGAGCCTAGACGAAGCTACTGCAGGAGCCTCGCTATAATTAATTAATTCGTTGACATTCTCTATTAATTTTGATGAACGCCCCTCGCTTTAATCGTGCTGACGTTCCTGACTTCCGATCATGTGCGACTCGCTCGCAGCGTTCAAACATTGCATGTTTCGGTCAACTGCAGTCACACTTCCTTCTTGCTGCTCAATTGGTCAGTTTTAGACAACGCACAGCTACGTTTTTTTATTCACGGCTTCATAACCGTCTCGGTGTTGCATAGTTTACCGTATCACTTGCCCTCTATAAAGCCTTATTTCTTCACGGCTTCGTAAACATCTCGGTTATAAACAATTCATCGTGTCACTTGCCCTCTATAAAATCTTTTCATTCCAGACTCCGCCAACTCATCCGAAACGAGATAACGAATTCATCCTGTTTTTCATTACACGACTTCGAACGTAGACGCGTGGGGCATGACCGCCCCTTTCAAATTCTCTTACGATTTTTCCGAATTTGGGAGAGAATTCGCCCCTCCTCCCGGTTTCCGGCACCCCGGCAAATTACGACCGTCTCTCGCGAAAATCCATTACCCTCGCACTCGCAAATCAGTGGAGCCGCCTGCCCTTCAGTGATGCACGTCGGATGTACCTGTGTTGTGGGACTGTGGGGATGATCAGTGGAGGTGACGGGGGCAGGCGGGATCTGCC
>VOMN01089430.1:0-13110 GCA_014899125.1 Orchestia grillus | reverse complement strand
TTATAAGGCCTTAAATCACGGCTGGCTGTCCTCAGATATGGCGGCCATAAACAACCGATAGATTCTCCGCCTTAATCTACGGACGGCTAGCTCCGAATATTACGTCCTTGTTCGGCTGCGCGCAAATATAAGCGAGACGGAAGCGTTTTGAGGTTGAGGCAGCCGATCGCCTTTAATTCGTCCTTCATCGACCGTGTCTTCTTTAATCCACCGGCGATACGTCCTTAATTTTCAATTGGGTAGCTTGTGCAGAGGGCTTTGGAATTTTCCTCAACACGTTATGAAGAAGTGCGTCACAGAAATAATTTCTGCAATTAAAAAACAGTTCAATTACGGATTTGTATTATGCTAATCGATACTAACGTGATACGTATCACCCTTGCCATTTACCCTCGATAACTCGGAGCGTCTAATTGAATTGTTTATCATCGGAATTTGCTTGGGAATTTTCGGAACATAGTGGCAACATGTACTCTGTGTACTCTGTCAATCGCAAGTTATACTCTATCATCATCATTACTCTAATTTTTCTTTTTAATATTAATCAAGACCACTACTCGTTCCGGTCAACCGGCTGGTTTCGACTAAAAATTATGCAATCAGCGACATATGACACATTGACATCACCTATTTCTTATATAAAGCGTTGTGATTGGTGGCGTCGAATTAATCATAAATATAAACACCATAGACGCAGACTAGTATAAATCATAAATAATTGGTCCAGCGAGTGAGAGAGCGTGAGGATTGCAATGATGTCAACTGCAATAAGTTGCACGTTTCATCTGTTCACTGTAGCGCAGATTTAATGCTGTTCCTTTGGACGCTTTAGTTCATGAGGTGACAAAATGGACGGAAACGTAGGTGCTGGAGATTATTGAGAAACTGAACCCCCTCTTCTTAGAAAATAACAACATTCTTGTAAACTTCCCCGAAGCTACAACTAGCTTAATATTTAATCTATCACTTTAAACCCAATTTAATACGTTGTCTCCAATTTTTTGTATTCATTTTGTATAAAAATAAATGAAAATACGTGTCATCTTAACCTTTCCTAGATGCAGTAGAAGCTTTCCATTAATTTTCTACAGTACTGTTGACAAACCGTATTTTTCCTGTTAATTTGAAACTGCTTTTAGAACGATAATTTTAATGACTGTTGTAATTTTTTAACTTTTTATTTAACACTCAAATATTTCAATATTTGAGAACTCTGAATTTTCTCCATTTCCTAACTTATCTCGGTGCAATTTTAGTTTACTTTCCGAAATTTATTGAATATTTATACTTCCCTTATTCTTGACTGGGAGCACAATCACTTTCCTGACTTTTACTGTATTTCGCACAATTATTGCGCGTTACCTTTGCGACACGTGTTTCTTCCCAAATTGATCTGTTCCGACGCTTTTTGTCGGTACAGCATTTCCCTTCGAATAAACCCCTCCTAACTTGTCTCAAAATCCAATCAGAGTGAGCAGGACGTCCCTCATTCCGAATAAGTCTTTGCAGACCCGTTGATTTCGTCCAAACTAATTTCGGAACATTTAAAACCCTTCTACTTTCTTTCGAGATCCCATCTTGACCCTAAAGCAGATTTTCTTCACAAAGCCATACTCGATTTTTGCTTAAATACATATTGCCGATTTTCTGGTTTCCTCGAAATCGAAGTCTATTAATTTATTACTAGTACTTCGACCCTTGTGACTTTAGGACCCATGGTTTACCCAACCACAACCTTCTAGCTACAGGACATTGGAAGGACCACAGAAAGCCCACAGGGCTTCATAATATGAAACCATTGCACCCGAACCGTCTTTACAAATAGTATACTGTGATGAAATTGGGAAGAAAATTCTTTTTTTTTTGGTGGATAATAGGGCCAGAAAATTGGAAGCACGCATAACAAATTAAATATTTGAGGAACAAACTTCAGAAACAACGTAAGGACTTTGCTTTGCGGACGACGTTGACCACACTCCCACGAGTAGAGAGCTCTCGGTCGTTGAGCAAACACATAAACCTCAAAAAATGTCACTGTGAAGTGGGGTCTCTGTTTCTTGAAAGATATTGTTCTGTAGAAAGGTCCTCGAGAAGGGTCGAGGGCTTAGTCGCAGGAATTTCCCATTCAGAGAGCTATAGGCGGGACTTTGGACACTTGAGAGTAACACAAGGGAATTAAAATTGGGTAAAAAGCGTCAAACTGGGCGTGACTCGGAAGTAGATTTGAGACAAGTAGACTGAAATTCACCAATTAAGAAAGAGGGTAGGAAAAGAGGGCATGGTAGTTAGAAAGTTGGTGATCCTCAAGCGTAGCATCAAGGAGTTGAATTTGGAGCGCGGAGGAAGATGGGCTGGAGGCTGCGCAAGGCACGCCCTTAGGACGTATGGCCCGTACTTCAACGGGTCTTTTAGAACTAGCATTCCAAGACCACTGCCACGCCTATGGACTCCGCCGTTGTATTCCGCTCAACCCACCAACGCATTACAATAACTTCAATTGCCACAAAGAAACTCTTCTGAATCATTACAGCAATTTGAGAGGAGCAGTAATCAAAACCCCGCAAACTTAATTACTAGAGAAGCATGGAGCATCGTCGAGATCAACGGAAGAACAACTCAGGGAAGCCAAGACAAATGCACTTCAGCGAGAGAGAAAATCACAAGAGCTTTCGCTTGCGTCGGAACACCACACCAAATTGATTGTCAGACTAAAGTCATGCAACAACGCCGCAGGGGCGCTAGAGGNAGTGGTGTGATTATCAGTTGAAATTTTGTGTGATATTAAGTGAAAAGTGGGGCACTTATTAGTCGAAATTGAGTGTTAACGAGGTATGGTGATTTAATTTATCCAACAAGGATGGCAGCTTGTTTGCGTCCAAGCATTTAATTTACGATTACCGAATGACAAATTTGATTATCGTAATTTTGTATGTTCATTGCTATTCCCCGTGAGATTCGTTTATATTGACCGGACACGCGAAGTTCCATGGTTGTGCGTGCCTTGTTGTTCAGAACATTTCGTCCTTAACCTGTGCCTGTGCTCTCCGCGTATTTTAGCAAATTTGATTTCCTGTGATATTATTACAATGGTGAATGTGTTTAATTTTATTTGTGTGTATTTTATACCCTTCATCTGTGGGTCAACAGGTGCACTCATAAATGCATGCGAGAGGTATGAAGCGACCTCTCAAACCTTGACGAATATTATAAAAAGTAGAAGTTCCGTCACAGCAGAGCTCATGCGAGAGCAGAACCAATACAAAAGCAGAACCAATACAAAAGCAGAACCAATACAAGAGCAGAGCCAACACAACACCACCAGAGCCAACACACCACCACCAAAGCCACAATACCACCACCAAAGCCACAATACCACCACCAGAGCCACTACACCGTCACCTGAGCGCTGTTGGTCCAGTAGACCTTGTAGCCATTGTCCTCCTTGGGGTTATGTGACGCTGTGACCATGACACCTGCAGCAGCCTTCAGCTCCTTGACGGTGAAGGGCACAAAGGGGGTGGGGCAGATGTCCCCCAGCAGGTACACCCGGGCGCCACCCAACAGGAAGGCTGAAGCAGCCAGCCGAGCAAACCTGGGATGTTCAGACACAACTTGTTGCAGCACAACACACAATTTGATGGGTTGAAACAGGAAAATTTCCTTTATTACAAAGAGCAACAAATTTGAAAAACAGAATAAGAAGATTCACTTATTTACAAGCAAGTAACTAAACCAGTCAGTTTACAAAATGGAATAATATAATCCACATGAACCCTTTCATAACTTAGCAGTGACTTTATATTAGATGCAGTGAGCCAACAATAGTTCGAGTCCAACCACTTCAGTTTTTGTAACCCTTTCAACCCACCACAATGATGACCACCCTATGCCTGGCAGTGGATAGCCAGCAAACACAGCACTACACAGCAAGATACCCAGAAATACAACTAATGATACACAGGACAACAAGCACAGTTATATAAAACACACTATATAGAAATATAATTCATAATACACATGGCAACACAAATATAACTTCATACGCAGAGTAATACAGTTAGACATAACACAGTACACAGGAATATGACTTAATACCTGGGTCAATCCAGTTATAGATAACACCATACACAGATATACAACTGGCAACAAATGCAGACGACAATACATTAGCTCAGCTCATGGACAGCACCACACACCTGTGGCTGTTGTGGCGGCTATCGTAGCCAATCACAATGCCCCGCTCAGCAGCGCTGGGCTCCACCTCCAACAGGTACTTCACGAGGCCCTGCACGATTACATTCACTCATTATTAGGATCATTTCCATACATGCCAAAACTTTTCTTACTTTTTATTGTTAATTAGGATATCACTAAAAAAAGGACAAGATCATCAGTACACTTGTTCAGGAAGTAGCATTTTAATAAGAATCTCCTGCATTTTTATGTTTGAAGTTTCATGAATATAACAGGAAGCAGGAAGTGACACTTCAAAGTGAATAAGATGTATAGTCAATACAAGATGATGCAGTTGGAGGTGAAGAGTCAAAGGCCTTGGAGAAAGCCAAAAAAAAAGAGATGAAGAGATGGGATAGAAGTAGATATAACAGTGCTGAACATTAGCAAGGAATAGGGGGTTATAGAGGAGAGCTGTTGTCTGTCCAACCGCATGGAAAGAGAAAACACAAATGTTAAGTAGTAGTGGTGGTATCAACTGCAGCTTTTCAGTGATGCAGACTATCGCACTGAAAAAAAGAGACCATTTAGTACAGACTGTAGAAAACAAGGAATTTATGCATAGGGTGTTTTCCCAAACAAGATCCTCTATGCATAGAAATATCAAGTTAAGAATAAAGAGAAAGAAGAGATGGATAAGGGATAAAATTTGAAGAAAGTAAAGTGGGCATGAAAGATAGTCTTAAGGCCTATTTATTGCTGAGGTAACATAATGCCCTCCTGGGGAAACCAGTCCCCATAGCATAGGATAGACAAACCTAACTAGCCTAACCCTACAGTTAATCTTATGGCCCTTGAAGGGAAATGTAAACATTACATGAATATGACAATGATGATGATCATATGGTCATTCTTTGGAGCAAAAATCTAGTACTTTACACTCAAGGAATTCAAGGAATTTGAATAACTCATTGAAGACAATAATTTTCTTCCATAAAAATTTTTTCAATTCAATTCATTTTTGTGAATAAAACTTCAAATACTGATTTAATATTTTAAATTTCCTAAAGTTCTTCACCAATTCCTTTGAAATTTTGATGCAATGTTGCACTCAAACAAGTATATATTTTAAATACCCATCTATATAATACAACCTATCCCACTATATGCAAATACACAGTTATAGCTTGCTTGCTCGGTTGGACCGCCTTTCTGTCACGCTTTTAAGGATTAAGACAGGAGAAAATTCCTGGGCCCATATTCCTAAACTAGTAGCAAGACTGTCAGAAAAGGCAGTCCGCATCAGCAATACTGAAAATTACATTTTTTCATGTCAGAGTCACTATAAATGAGAGAGCATCTTAAGAAATTCACATCATTTGTCCTGTCATTTTTGGCAAGGCACTTCTACTAGTATAATATAATCTATACAAAGAAAATGTAAATGCATGTTTGTTCAAACTTTTAAATCTCTGACAGTTCTTCACCAATTGCTTTGAAATTTTGACAATGTTGCATTCAAACATGTTTATAATTTTGCATACATAGCTATACAAATGAAAATTTAAAAGATGATCTTTATATCTGCAAAGACAATGGAACAACAAAAAATATTGGTTACTTACAAGCATTGCAAAATTGAATATACTAGAAATCAGCAGTTTATACTATTTTCCATATAACCCAACTGAGCCATAGAAATGCATAGCTGGGTACAACTAGTGGAAAATAAATAGGTTTTAACATTGACATAGAGAAAAATAAAATATCCCTAAATGAAAAAACAAAACAAAATTATTATTATTTTCATTATTAGTCAATAAATTTACTGCCCTCCACTGAAATCAGAGGCAATCCTAAAGGGGTGAAAAAAAAGGACTATTTAGCACGAATTGTAGAGAACATAGAATTTACACAGATGTGTGTTACCACACATGATTCCCTGTGCATAGAAACACCTGGATAAAAAGGAAGAAGTAGAAAAGATAAAAAATAATTAGAGAAGAAAACATGATAATTGAAAGAAGCAAAGTGGGCACAAAAGATAGAAGTCCCAAAGGCCTATCTATAGCTGAGGTAACCTAACAATGTCCCCCTGAGGTGGCCAGTCCCCATAGCATACAACAGACAAACCAAGCTAACCTAACCCTAATGACTATTGAATGATCCCTGAGGGGACAAATAATTTTATCAGACAACAATCAACTCATTTTATGGCATATTAACACCAACATACTTAATGTATGAGACTAATGAAAGTAAAAATCCACTACTGATTCCATACTTTCATATAGTAACTTCCTTTTAAAAGTATAGATGTTAAATATCTACAGTATTAGCTTAATCACATCATTGTCTAATAGTAGGTAATTAAGGAATTATCTCAAATCCTTGAAGTTGTAGCCAACATTCTCTGAAAATATTAAATGAGGAAGAGAAGTTGCTCTGTGCTCTACAGTCATCTATGTCTCACCTGCGACGTCTGAATGATGACAAGATCATTGAGTTGGCTGTAGCCTGCACCCATCCTGCTCCTCAGGCCAGCGGTACCAAACACAAGTCGACTCAACATCAGCTTGGCCAGTTGTTCATGCTTCTTGTTATTAACGAGCTCCTCCACTTCCTTGCGAGTTGTATCATTCTGTCAAAAACGTGTGCCTTGAGACCACATTGATAGAGCTTAGAATAACAAGCTGTCAAGTCATCATCTGATGTCAAACAATCATACATAGGGAAATTCATACTACACTTTTCTTTGCACAGGTTATGAAACATAATATTTTTATTAAAGGAATTATTGTTCATTGCTTGCATCACATGTTATATTACTCATTTGACCTTAGAAATTTAGGCAGTATATACCTACTACCTATACAATGTAGGATTCTATAAAACTTGTTCACACAAGAAATAGAAACATTCATTTTTTACTATGCTCAAACACATTCCTTGAGTTAAAATGTACACTCAAAAATATCATAAAAATATCACATTGACTAAACCATCATGATAGGTAGTAATACATGTATGAAGTTGAAGAAACCATGATGCAATTTGCCTCAATGAATATCTATTTCAGTTAATTGCAAATAACCAACAGAAAATACCATTTTCTCATTATTCTCATAGTTCATCTAGCAGTTTCAGAATAAGCTTGAATGCCAAAAAGTGTGGAAGACAAATATTTAGTTTGAGCTCAATTTTTCCTTGCAAGAGAAAGATAAACATCACTAAAATAAGAGATACCTACATAGCTTCAGGTCCTGAGATCAAAACTGGTCATTTTTATGTCATAGAAATATATTAGATACTTGATAAAAATCGACATTTATCTCTTCTACAATATCAGTAATTTTAACAATCTTACGCATGAGTAAACAGAAAGAACTTATAAGAATGATCAAAACTCAAGTCACGTACCTTGTCCCACTTCATCCACTGCTCCACTTTGGCTTTGAGGGCTGATGGAAGGTCTTCCATATTTAATAATATAAAATATTCAAGTTAATACAAATACAGCTAGTTAGAACTTTTTCTACTAAACAGATATAGAAATCGTTGGTCATAAATAGAAGCTATGTATATAAGTATTAATGAAAAAAAATAATAGAACATTAAATTAAAACGAAATATATAGTGAAAAAACAACACAAAAATAGGTACAACCACTTTGCTCTTTGAGACTGTTACTAAAGAAATTTAAGTTGACATTATCAACTCTTTTTTATGAAGATCATAATTCCCTTGAAAAATTTGAATATCTGATAAGGTAGACAGAAGTGAAGAGCTTAACCACTCCTATAAGCACCTTTGCTATCCACCAGCACTGAATGGTACCTGGACTTGAACTTGATATGAGGCCCAACATCAGTTGAAGCCTTCATTTAAGCTGAAAAATTACCTCAGAAAAACACATTATACACACAAGTGGGTACTCGTGCCCCATTGGCTGTAAACCAGTCTTGTCAATGAAGTCCTCAGAGTATTAGGTACTCCATGTCACAAGCAATTTCCAACCAATAGAGGGTGTTACTGGGCAATCCAGTGCATGAACAAGAAAGATACCCTCATGCTTGGGAGGTCAAGACAACCTACAAAAGCCTACCAAACACTACTTATCCCTGCCCTTCATTCCATGCTCTCATCAATAAATTTTGCATTGCATCAACAACCATCAAATTACATTCTTCATCCAGTCCTACAAGATACCTTATACCCAAATCATCTTTAGCACTTCTAGCATACCACTAAACTACTCCATACTGTTCATAAACTACATCCATCAAAGCTTCTCTCTCACATTCATACTTACTACACTCAAAAACCAAATTCTCAATTGCTTCTTCCACTCCACTGTTGCACTGCACACACATCCTAGCCCTTCATTCTATCTCCATGTGCACCTGTTCACTCACTAAGTTTTACACCAGACTCCAAACTACAGTTGACTTCCATAACTTCCATCATAGAATAAATGTCTCAGTCCTTGGCACCTTCTTATTAACATACCAGACTAGAAATATTTTTCCGTTCATGCTCTTTTTCCCACTTGTCCTGTCCATACTCTTTTGTTCTCTTTTCAATTTCTTTCTCCCATTTTTTGCAGTCACATTCTGTTCCACCTCCTCCTTGATTTCTCAAAAGCCAGTGATCAACAGATCTTCCATATCTAACATGCCCAATTTTTGAGACATTCAATTTGCTAGCATAGCATGCCTTTTGCACACATTTTCCTAAGCACTTACTCTAATTCCATTCAAAAATACACCTCACCCACCTCCTACTCTCCATAACGCTCAATTCTTCCTTTGTAATTCAGTAGCACTTTTAACACTCACTCAGAGAAAAGACTCTATCCAAGGTCACCTCTACTGCCTCCACAGCTGTTCATTTTGGAGCACCTAGTGCCATGTGACCGTCTTGATTCTGAATCACCTCCACCTTCTCAAGGTCACTACCATTCCATGCTTTAACATTCATACCAAACATTACATCAGATACTAGAACATTTTGTACATTCCTCCAACACATTTAAACAGTTTGCTCGATACTTGGCTACGCTACTCAAGCGTCCACACCACTGTATAGCATTTGCCACTTTCTCACCTTTCACTCTTGAGCTTCCATCTTCACTTAGCATGCATCCTTAGTACTTGCATTCTTTTGATCTTTCTATGATTACATCTCCTATATTCCACTGATGCTCCTCATCCAATTTGTCTCCATTTAAAACCATAACTTTACTTTTGCTCCCATTAAATTTTACATTGAAATCTTCACAGTAACTATTCACAATATTGAACATTACCTGTAATTCCTGCCATGATTTAATAGCAACAACAATATCATCAGCATACAACAGAGAACTCAGTCTTTCACCATCAACATTCAGTCTTAAGCCTACAAACTGTTAATTCTTCTGTGCCCAAATCAAACAGTTAGGTAAAAGTGCACCCCTGTCTCACTCCCCTGACACTGCTCACTTGTTGAGCTTTTCGGTCCCCTAACTGGTATTTTTATACTGACTTCTTACTATATTCACTATTTTCCTACTAAAGCCTATTTTCCTAAGAATATCAAACAGCCTCATATGATCCACTCTGTCATAGGCCTTCTCAATGCCCAAAAATACCAGGTATACCTTTTTTACCTCTTTCTTTATTCTATCAATTATTTCATTCACAACACACAAGTTGTCTTTGCTCAGTCTGTCCCTCCTAAAAGCATTTTGTTCCTCACTCATCAATCCATGTTCTTATATTTTTCAACAACCTGCCTCATCCTTCTATTCAAAATGCCACAGAAAATCTTACATAGTGTCAGTCAATTCAATAGATCTACAATTCTTCAGTTCTTTCATACTCTTATGACCACTCTAGTGTACCAAAACTATATTACATTTGTTCCACACATCTGGAACCCTTTCATTCCTTCATATCTCATCAAACAAACGTTTTAACATGCTCACAAGACTCATACTTCCATGTTTATAGAACTCATATGGAATACTATCAGGTCCACTAGCTTTTCTGCTCTTCCCCTTTTTCAAAGACTTTCAACCTCCTCACATGTAATTTCACCTTCTATTTGCAGATCATATTCACCAATCTGATGATTCACATCATTTACAACAATTCCTTGTTCATTCATTTCACCTGTCTTCCCAATATTCTTGTACCGTTTTTATCATTTGCAACCATTCTTTCACTTATGATCATTAATAAGTTCATGCAAATTCACTTCATTTCATCTACTATTTCCTTGTATGAATTTATACCAATCTTCAATTCCATCTGGACCTTTTCCTTTCAGCTTGTCAATCTGGATTTGCCCATCTCTTACTCGAGCCTCATAAATTAATTCCTTCACTTTCTTTTGCTGAACCCTAAATTTACTTCCTACATTCTGCCATTCAGTTATGAGGTGTAGGAAAAAATTTCCTCATAATTTACCCTGATGATGGAAAAGATGCTTTTCATATATAAATGACAAATGACTAAAACTTAGGCAACATTATTCTTAAAAATTATAAAAAAGAAAAAGTCAACTATAATTTAATGATTAGAAAGTTTAATCATTTAAAAAATAAATTAGGTTCATTTTAAGCAATTGCATACTATAAGTACAATTGAGTTTATAACTCATTCATTATTCTAGTAATAAAAGTAGAGGGTGGTAAGGAAAAAGAGGCACAAAATTTCATACCTACCAGAAAGTGGCAAACAAAACATTTTGGCCTCTATGATGCTTTGCAAAAAAAAAGTTCTTTTTTGAGACATTTGATGAAAACATCTAGACTGTAAAGTTTTAGATTGTTCCAGGCCTGCAGCAAGGTAACTTCTTGTTTACCTATTAGTTGCTGTTTACTCTCTAGTGTGACACAGCGCTGGCAACATGAATTAAGAAATGCAGATACAGCATACATGCATCCTGCTTATGGTGCAGCTAACAGTAATGCCAGACAGACAGCCATGCTACACCAAGAGCATTTTCCAAAGAGTTACATACTTTATTCTATAATATTTTCAAACTGGTGCCAAAGGTTATATGTCAATGGGAGTTTTAAAATAAACCTGAGATGCTGGTCATCAGAGGCATATAGATATTAAGGATTCAGCATTAGACCATTTAGCTAGCTAGCACAGGTGATATAGCAAAGATACCCCAAGTGTATCAATGTGGGTAAGGAAAACTTTGAACAATTTCTGTAAAGTAAATGTATAGTAAATTATTTGAGGGCAATTCTGTTTTCAAATTTCCTCCTTTCAAATATTACATAACTAACATCTCAAAAACCAAAACATTTCCCAAAGTTTTACAAAGGTAAAAGTGTTCAATTTGCCACTTTCTGGTAGATGTAAAATTTTGCACTTTTTTCCTAACACCCTGTAGAATGAGGGGTATGGAAGTCACAAACTAGGATGATCCAGGTCATACCTAAATACATATTCATTCAAGTTTTCAGTGATATCAATTTTCATATAAATAAGGAATCTAGAATTTTCAATTTGATATATACTTGACTTAAATCATATCTTATGAAAAAATTCATTTACGCAACTAAAATTATAAATAAAACTAACCAAGAGCTCTTATGATTATGGTCACATTTAACACTGTATATGAATATCTACTGAATAATACTTAAGCTTTTATTATTACTGAGTAGAAATATTTAGCATATTACAAATTGAAACAACTATTTTAAACTTTGTGATTTTACTCATTGACTTAATTACAGACATGAGTAATGTACAAATTTTTGTTCAGAAAACATACCAAATTGCCAGGAGCTTGTGTCACGATACATAACATCAGAATAGCACTTTTGAAACAAATCAAGCTTTGTCAAGAAGAATTATACATTTCCACTGTGATGAGAGAAATCAAAGTTAAGTAGGTATATAAAACAGCAATTTTATTTAAAAAATGATCTCATACTGGCCAACATTTATGTGTTCTAAAGTTATTTTGAATCAAGTGAGAAAATTTATATTAACTAAATTTCAATATGAAAACCATATTACCTATAATGCACCAGCATTAAATAGCAAAAACGGACCATCTAGCAAAAAAATCAATTTCAATAATAGCTACATGAAGCAGTTTTTGTTATACTAAATTGAGGGTTACGTAGCTTAGGCAAAGGACTATATAATTTTAAGAAAATGAGTGCAGAATAAGTAAATTTTTAATATCAGTTTTTACTTACAAACCAATTTGCACTTCAAAAATAAATAAACACTTACCTAGATTACTCTATTAGCAAAAATTTGCTTCAACTATCAAATAGGTAAGGTAGGTATATTCAATATACCTTTGATTCAATTTCAAGCTCAGCTTATTTACTTGCATTGGCCTTGCTTACTCAATTAGTATTTATACACCAGTACTTTTAACATTAAAGCCCACACATTCCAAATAACATTTGTCCAATATCTTCCACTCTAGATACAATTAGTTTTGAACCATCAAGTATAACATTTATGTGAATGCAGCAAGTTGATTCAGATTTGCATGATAAAATTACTGATGGCACATTACTAAGTGGAACGATCAAGATTCATTAAGATATTAGCTCATGGAAATATTCTGCTAGATTGTGCAATAGAGCCAGCTGACACTCCATGCCCCCAAAAAACAGTTTCTTATCAATTCGGCACCAACACTGTTTAAGCACACACAGATAAACACAAAAAAGTCAAGGTTGTTAAGTCGGTTTGCCGTTAGGCCAAGGTCACAAGAGGTTATATCAGGTCAAAGTGATTTGCTCAGACATTCAAAGATATTTCAGTGAAGACGTCATAACCCTTCTTCTTTTCAAGTTTGAGGAGAGTAGAAGCTAGTAACCCCTGTTTCTCCTGGAAGTCCAAATATCTTCTAGTTCATTCAGTCTGGAGATCAGAGTTGATTCAGTCGTCCTGTTCTTCTTACATA
>VOMN01089421.1:0-14056 GCA_014899125.1 Orchestia grillus | reverse complement strand
TAAAATTAATGGCTCCTTCTCTTTCGGTGCGAGATGGTCTGTCACTTATTAAGCGCTGCAATACACGAGCTACTGCTCCCGTCGGAGATCCTACCTGCGGTTCTCAGGCGTCGCTCCAGCTCGCTTCCAAAATTTTTCGAGGGCTCACAAAATCTAGAGACGAAGATGAACAGCATGAAAATCTTCCACGTCTCATCCATGACTGTTACCATGCGTCTTCAGGCTGTCGCCATAATTCTCACAAAATTCTTTTGTGTTTCTGCTAGGAAGACTTCGGAAAACAATCTCTATATTTTGGCGAAGAGTTTGTTAATCCTAATCGTACGACAGCAGCCGTGCATGCAGATATCCAAGCTGTCCCGTACGTCTGGGCTTGAAAAGTAGGCATCCTACGCAGCGCGTCTCTATAAAAGTCCTCAGCTTGTGATTGCCCTTTCCGCTTACACTTTTTGTTGTTCCCTCGTGCGCAATCAACCCGTAATATATTTTCTTTTTATGATATTAGTTGTTTTGCTTAGCTTGTTAGACACGCATCTTTACTTGTTATCTTGGGGGGAGTCCCCCACCGTGACTTGTTCGTCTTAAACTGAAATTTACGTCTATTTTTATACCAATGCCCCTAAACGGACTTTTACAGAAATGTGCGTTAAGTAGCACGCCAGAGCTCCCAGTAACGCCGTGTTCTGAGCAGGAGAAACTCATACCAAGCGGATTGCGGTTTGGGAGCTCTAGCCCCGCCGCAAGCACTGATGCGTGCAGTGTTGATATCATCGCCCGCTTGTGTTCGTTAAGGCTGCGAGCAGCAAAGTTGGTGGGTGTCTCCTACGCGTATATTAACTTCCAGAACGGTAAATGTTTTCCTGTGTTGCCTCATTGCTGTGGCGTATATCCCCCTCAGCTTACCTCTCATTAAATCTTGCATTTATACCTTATAAATCATACCTGATTTATACCTGATTAAATCATAAGTCTGGTATTTAAATACTAAGTCTTGGATTTCAATCCATAATCGTGGATTTAAATTCGAAATCTCGTATTAAACTACCAAAATCGAGTATTTTAATTCTAAATTTCGTAATTTAATCCTAAATTTCGTAATGTAATCCTAAATCTCGTATTTTAATCCTAAATCTCGTATTTCAATCCTAAATCTCGTATTTTAATCCTAAATCTCGTATTTTAATCTTAAATCTCGTATTTTAATCCTAAATTTCGTTTTTTATCCCTAAGTCTCGTATTTTACCCTTAAATCTCGTATTCCAATACTAAATCTTTTGCTCTAATCCTAAATTTCGCATGATAATCTTAAATCTCTTACTTAATCCTAGATCTCGTACTTTAATTCTAGGTCTCGTACTTTAATCCTAAATCTCATATTTTAATCTTGAATCGCGTATTTTAATCTTAAATCTCGTATTAAATCCTAAGTTCCGTGTTTTAATCCTAAATCTCGTGTTTTAATCCTAAATCTCATATTTTAATCCTAAATCTCGTATTTTAAACCTAAATTTCGTATTTCAAACCTAAGTCTGGCATTTAAGTTGCCCAGAAGCGGAGGCCACTGCAGACAGGCGCGGCCTCGCTGCAGACACGGTCCAGGATCATCTCCTGTCGCGCAGCACAGCAGCTCAGGCCACTGCGCCGCTGATGCGCGCCATCGCATCTGAAATTATTTACCTCTTGTTCTGAACTAGAGCACAACTCACAGCCTCGCGCCCAAACTCAATCCTTAAATTAATGATCCTAGGATACATGAGTTTTGCTGAATTTTGAATTAAATTAATTAACAGAATCAATGATTCATTCAGTTTTTGCAGAATCTCCTCAGGGGGCAAAGGGTATTCCATGGGCGATAGGATTAGGTTGGTCAATTTTTTCTATGTTATGCTATGGGGACTGGCTTCTCTAGAAGGACACTGTTAGGTTATCTCAGCTCTAGCTAAGCCTTCGGGACGTCTACCTTTCGTGCCCACTTTGACTTCTCCATTTTCATGCCTTCTTCGCTGGTTATTCTTTATTTTTTCCTCCATTTCTTCTTAACTTACTGTTTCGATGCACAGAGATTCCCGGGTGGGAACACACCTGCGCATAGATTCTACGTTCCCTACGGTCGATCTTGAATGGTCAATTCTTTTTGATCTCTTGAAATTGCCTTCGATGTGGCTAGGAAGCCTTAAACTATCTAATAATAATGATAACCATTTGGCGCTGCGTTGTTTGATGCGCTGTTTACCTTTGTTACACCGTTGTAACGGGAATGTTTACACTCAGTTATAACGAGGGCACTATTCACGCTCCGTTGTAACGAAAGCACCGTTCACACTCCGTTGTAACAGAGCACTGTTCACACTCCGTTGTAACGAGAGCACTGTTCACACTCCGTTGTAACGAGAGCACTGTTCGCGCTCCGTTGTAACAGGAACATAATTCCCCGCCTGCCGCAGCAAGACCAGGCTCGAATGCGCGGGGCTGTCGCAGGAGCCACTCAACATGCGGAGTGCAACGTAGAAATTCGCCCCTGCCTTGCTGCTGGCCAGGGTTAGTCCGATTTGGCCCGATTGTCCTCAGTTAAAAAAGGGCACTGAAAATGCATTTGAAGCTCGTCAAAATTTTAAGAAATTAGAAAATTTCAGGAAAGTGCCCTTGTGATGTCGTTTATACAGACGAGTGTGTGTGGTAGTGTGGTGCATTTACTGTGTGTGTATGTGTGTGTGACGTACAGGGGTATATGGTGCAATTATCTGGAACTGGTAGGGCACATTAATTGAGAGCAATAATTGTTTAATTTTCTGATAAAATTAGGATACAATTATGGGAGAATTCTTTGGAATAACCATGTTATAAAATTAGCGTATAATTTCGTTACAGTTATTTGGCAGACTAATGATACAATTCATTGATTGAAAATACGTATAGCTGTTGCACTTATTTCGCATATTATGATATAAATTATATGGTACAATTTTCTGGTACCCTTATCTGATAGATTAATTCAGTACATTATCTTGTATATTTTCTGGTACATCAACAAGTACTATTATTTAGTTATATTATCTGATACGATTCTGATACAAATCTAATGCAATTACCTGTACCTTCAATGAACCGGATGAAAATTGTGCATTATAGTCAACTCGTACGATGTTCGTGACACGCTTTGTCCTCTAGCACCGCACCGTCGGCCACCTCCAACAACAGAGGGCCATGACAGGGCAGCGCTGCACAACTTTCTAAGGGGGGACGGCAGCCCCACCCCCGGCCAGTTCTATGCTGCAGCCCCTCAATTTTGAGACGTCTTTATTTGCTCGAAATGTATGATTGCTTTCGGGATTGGCTGGCTTGCAGCGAGACAGGTCAAAGAAGAACGAGTTTTAGTGTTTTTATTCACATTTTAAATCGAATGTCTAACGAACCTATCCATACAAAGTTGAAAAATTCGCTTAGGCCACAAACGAGTTGACTCGTCCTTTCAGGCGACGAGGTCAAGCGAGGTTTTGCCTGAAATCTACCCTCAACGTGCACTAGGGCACGTTTTATCAACGGTGTTTAGTGAGAATGCATCAGTGACTACACGAGCGTTCAGCATACAAGACCGTTGCATCTCCTTACAGGAGGGCTGCAGCGCGACGTGCTTTACTTTAGATACAACGGCGTTCCATCGTTCTTTAAAAGCAGATGGAGGGCGAGTGAGACTTTGCAAAGAATCTTCCATCACCGGCGTGTGTGGCTCGATCTCTGTATTAGGCAGCAGTTCGTTCATACCTACATTGTATGAATTATTCATGTGTGATATGTTTGGCTTTAGCACAAATGCCATGAAGATAGTCTCTGAGGAATAATATGCGTTGGTCATAGGTGTGTTGGTCATAGTGCGATGTTCCTAATACTCGTACGCGCTGCTTATGCGTCAGAAATGCGCATACTGGCTACTTGTGTGGCACGAGCTACTTGAACACGGTGTGATAATGCTGAACTGATGTCATCTGAACCGGAAGGCTCTTTTCTAGACATCCTACATTAACCGTATTACAGTGTATTAAGCCCTTTTCGAATGTTTGGTTAATAAAATCCACATATACGTCTTATACGCAATTTTTTTAAGATAGCTGATGATCTTAAACGGTAGACTTTACTGTTAGAGACAAGGTTATGTTGAAATGATCAGTTGCAGTGAAATGAGACCGCACTAAGAGTTCGCTGTTCTAGAACAGCAGACCGTCTCGACATAGTAGGCTGCCCTGTAATGGCGTACTACGTATATTCCATAATAATCACTCACCCTGAAGTCACACGCGGTCTGGAAATGGTTTGTTGTCTTGAAACTAATGACTACCTTAAAACTGAAAACTATTCTGAGGTACCTGGCTATTAAAAACTTTGCACATCCAATAATCGATGTCGCCAAATAGTTAACTCTGCCGACAAATCTCGCGTGTTGGTCCCGACTTCTCTGACTTCCTGGAATATGATGGAATTTGAAATGGCGGTCTGGAATGTACTGCGGAGCAGTACGAGCTGGAGCAGTACGACCTGGAGCAGTATGACCTGGAGCAGTATGACCTGGAGCAGTATGACCTGGAGCAGTATGATCTGGAGCAGTATGACCTGGAGCAGTATGATCTGGAGCAGTATGACATGGAGCAGTTTGATCTGGAGCAGTATGATCTGGAGCAGTATGACATGGAGCAGTATGACCTGGAGCAGTATGACCTGGAGCAGTAAGGCATAGAAAACACAAATGTGGGCACATTTGCAGTCCAAGCCCGAAAATATAGTAATGAGAGCTATGTACATTTCCAACAATCACCGAATACAGGAACACAGGTACAAAGTATTTTACCGCAGTGTTCATCCCGACCAAATATCGAAGAGCATCCACTGTGACGATGTTACCGAACTCGTACGCATGATTGACAATGATAATTTGAGTTGAAGCTTCTCCTAAAAAAGATCAGTGTTGTAACGGCACTTTTGGTCTGAGAGGCTTGTTAGTAACAATGTCTAAAGTGTCTGACCCACTCATTTCATTTCGGAACGAGAGAACTGAGACGCATCTTTTTCTGGTGATGTAAAGCCGTCAATGCAACATCGACCCTAATGAAATAAAAAAAAATACCGTAGTACACAGGGCTATATAATAAGAATTTTTATCTTCAGTTGACAACATTGGTCTTGGATTGAAACGAGAAAGCGTACGCTGAAAATGGGAAGAATTCTCGTTATGATGTCAAAGATGATGAGATGTACATAAGGTTGGAAGATTTTCTTTTCCATGCTAAATGTTAGCGTGGATTCCAGTGATCCAGGGAAACAAAACTTCCCTTCGCGAGTTCGTGAGAACAGATATTTGAGATAACAGATAAAAGAGCATTTCGCAACCTTAGAGCTTTAACCACACAATGATAAGAACCAATGATAAGTTGGTTGTATCAATAAGCTACAAAAATGCTATGTTAAAGCAAGGTAAACAATTCTCATGATTATTGGGATACTCAAACCCTTTTTCTACCTATTTTTTCAATGCTAGACAGGAATAATTTTCAGGTGATAACGGCGAGAGAACAGTTTCATCTCAGGATACTGGACTAGGACGGAGGCGTTGTGAACTAAACTGCTAAAAATGCGACGCTCGGCAGTGTCACACTCCAGTACCTTCACCACACCACTACCCATCCCCACCTTCACCGCACCACTACCCATCCCCACCTTCACTACTGCCACACCAACACCACCACCAGGGGCGCGACAGTCCTAACGCATTTGTGAGAATTAGGCGAAACCCAGAAGAAACCCAGAAAAGCTGCAGTTTTATCATGTCTCCGTGCCACAGCGGAACACGAGTCTGCTCGTTAACAATCGGCCAGGGTCCACATGGAAACAATTCTTTATTTGCAGATGAATGCAGGGCCTCTCCTGATGGCCCAGCCCGCGGCCTGGGTCCCCTGCGGGGCTGCGAAGGGCCAGGTTTGTACGTCCGTCCGGGGCTGGTGCCATGGTCTGGCCCCGCCTGCTTGGCCAGGAAGTTAATCCCTCACGCTTAATTCAGGTCGCGCAAAACACAAGATTTTTGGAAAGTAATGTTCGTTTAATGTAGAATGAGCGTGTGAGTATCTGTTAACATCCACTAATTGACTGGGACTTAATGAATTAGCTAATGAAGAGCATGTTTTGTTTACATCACTCAAGAATGTTATTAGATCACACAGGGTTGGCAACCACTGAGTTGTTGCGTGTGTGACAACTTGGTTGAAATCAAGGTTCTTTNGAACAAAGGATAGGTTATATGGTAAGGTGAATTAGGCTTGACTATCGTATGCTATGGGGACTAGCGACTCCAGGGGAATACTGTTACCTTACCTCAGCTGCAAATAGGCCTTCGGGATTTCTATCTTTCGTGCTTACTGTACGTCCTTTAATTTTCCCATCCTCTTCGGTATCTCATCTTTGTCATTCCTCTCTTTTCATTCCTAAGTTGCTTTCCTATGTGGAGGGGATCCCGTGGGGTAGCGTACCTTGGGTATATATTCCCCTTTTTTTATAGTTCATACTAAATGATGCCTTCTTTTTCGACGTGACTTAGTCTAAGTCACTGAAGCGCTGCAATCGATGCTTCTACTACTACACGTTCGTCTGCTGTCCAGCCCGCGTTCCAGTGCAACGCTCTCGTCGGATTACAGCTTATTTCCGTCAGTTCAGGTATGTATGATCCGCAAAATTTTCAGGAAATATTCCGTACGGCTAATGAAACAATAAACTTGAAGAGTAAAAGTACACTTGACGCTTTAAAAAATGAACAGTTGATGACGTTGTAGAGGGAATAGATATTGCAAATAATCAACGAACTCTTCCAATTTGAGCTGCGCTGATCCACCTGTGCAGGCGCTCGTTCGATGACGTAGCTTTCAATACCGTCGTGCCGTAAGTCAGTTCAAACCACACCCAATTCAAAATCGGCGTGAATTCATGGAGCTTATTGACCAGCAGCGCAGTGGCGCGGTCGTAATGTCCGTTTTAAAACATTACCACCGATATCTACAAGCAGCCACTGGCCCTTGTCTGGCCTGTAGAGATTTTCTGCGAAAAACTGCCAGAATACGTCATGAAACAGCCATCGCTGCGAATAACTGCCTAAAACCTAGTGCGCGCCTGCGCAAGTGTTCAACAGGGCAGGGCGGTGGTAAAATGACCAGCATACTTCGATGGAACGCGCACGCATTTTATTCGGAGGTTTGTTGTGGAAAGCTACTGAGCGAGGCGTGTGAGCCCCTTCCTCAATAAGTGAACGAAATTCTCAAACTGATCGCCGAGTGCCGTTTGTTTTTAACAAGCGAATACGTGATGATCGTGGGATTCGGTGTCTTTATGTTGATGAATTAAAGTGTTCCGTCACTACTCTGTGTTACTGATGTTGACTTCTTCCCGGCAGCATACGAAATTAGGAATTCTTGTACAGATTATTCATTTATACACAATTATGTGTTCTTATATACATTCAATAGGATTACTGCTTCTGAATTTCGTTTGTGACGTCTGGTGTTTTGCGTGAATATTTATTATTTCAGCTTTGCGTGGTTTCAAATGAGGAGTATTATAAGGTTATTTTTTAAATAAGATTGTACATAGCTATTTTTCATTGATGCGCATCATCAGTATCATGGCCTGAGCGATTATGACTCATTAAATTGGTATGTTTAAATTAATCACTAAGGTTTGATAATTATTTTATTTTATTTATATTGAATGATAAGCAGCGTTTGCAATTTGGCTAAACAGTATTTTAACAACTTAAAATACATCGCGAACACAAAAATGCATTCCGTGGATAGCGCGAGCGGCTCAGAAAAGCTGCAACCTTCTCTCAAAAATATCTCGACGATCCAATGAATGAGAATAAATTAGACGGAAGTAGAAGATCAAAAAGTCTAAAAAGTATCGGAATTAAACATTACTGTGCTCACGCTCAGAGTGTGCAGCAAGTGGTCTTACATCACCAACTTCATAGCAGGTTTGCAGGCTGACGCTAAAATCTATCACTGGTCGAAAGTTCATAACTTTTTATGCCTTTTTATTTAGCACTTTATGCTACGTTGTTCATGTGAGCAAAATGGAACTTCTCCAAAAGATGTACGATTAATTTTTGTTTCGTAACACATCTAGGTTACGAAATAAGCGTTTCATTAAGAGAGAAAAGAAATGGCGTCCATGACTTTACTTGCATTCCTATCCAGGCTTTGTAATGGATTCCTATTCCTGACGATAAACTTAATATTCTTTGTTTAATAATACAACCTCANAAAAAATCGAACTCTGACATTCGGGCGGAGTGATATATATAAGGTCCATTTTGGATGTCATATCTATAAATAGTAAATACAAAGACCATCATGTCACGTGAATGTGTTGTATGAATGGGTGAGGGCGTTGACATGTTCTTACATAGCTAGTTTATAAATACACTGCTTATGTTTGAAATTGTTTTCTAAAATATGCATAAACTCATTAAAATGCAGCAAACAATATGACACTAAGGTGAAATGTATATATTGTATTTATATCCAAGTGCTATCAACTTTTCCAGGACTTCTTCGCAGCTTCTGATTTTTATTTGCTCTGAAATGCAAAGAATTCTTCGCAAATTTAAGAGTTGAGTTCCTAAGATAACACTGTTTCATGAAATGGTTGGTGGTGGGAAGCAAAGAATGTTCATCATAACTTCCATGGCTTGAATATTTTGTCCCACCTATTTGCATTCAAGTAATCACTTGCACAATCCAGAGACATACGAATTATGCAAAATTGAGATTTTACATCCTCGTACATTTACGAGTGCAATTTATTTTGAAGGGATGCACCCTTCATACTCTTGTTCTATTTAATTATGCAAGTTCTATTTCAACGAAGAAATGTCTGCCGACGGCATTTATTTCTGAAGCGGTTCGTGCATTTTAGAGGCGATCCATTCTCTGTAAGAGCACTCAGTGCTTGCAAATTAGGTTCAAAGAACACGAAATTCCCGGCGTATAACAAGGCGCAAAGGTGAGAGAGTTAGACCTAGCGCTCCCAGTTGACTTAGTCCAGATCATTTTTGTGACCGCGTGTATGAGAGAAGCCGCGTTTTCTATGTACGCTCGTTTTTAGGAAGGCCGGAGACGTTAATGTGTTTGACCATCGTTAACGTGCTGCCGACCAAACTAAGGCAAACCGGGTCTGTTAGAGCTCGGCAAACAGCTCCCTCCCAATAATGGCGCCCGGCTTTCAGAAGTCGTCTGCTACCA
Organism: Orchestia grillus; assembly: GCA_014899125.1. Classification (NCBI taxonomy): domain Eukaryota; kingdom Metazoa; phylum Arthropoda; class Malacostraca; order Amphipoda; family Talitridae; genus Orchestia; species Orchestia grillus. The sequence continues at coordinate 4,781 of VOMN01089421.1, read as the reverse complement.
AACTAGATTACGTACATCGAACGAATTAGCGCTGTGAGGTGTGTGGGCACCTCTGAAACGCTTCGCCGGTCTTCAAGAAATTTTTCCCATTTTTAGCGCTTAATATGACGCTTCATTGGTCAACAACAATGCGTATTAGCGACCTCGCGTAATTCGAGCGCCGAGCTTCGCCTTCTGCGAATTGGCCAGATTTGCTTCGCCGAGTTGGTCGAGAAATCAAGGTGGTGTCGTTGGGGTGAGTGATTGGCAAGCGTTTGATGGATTAGCGGAATTGAATTTAAGGTGTCGCTGTAGTGGGAGTCCGAGATTTTTTCTATTGATCGAGTCCAAAGTAATGGGTTCGTCATGCGATCTCGAAATCGGTGTACAGGAGGGACAACTTTGCTGACGTCAGCACCATGGTTTACTTCTGACCGTCTCTTAAATTATTCTTTGTTAAATTTCCCAAACCAATTAATACTTACTTGAAACTTTGAAGCGATTTTGAAAGTTTGAATTTATTCTTTCTCAATCGCACTCTTCATCGATGTTAAAACATACGTTAGAGCTGGGCTGATTTCAAGATATGTTAGGCTTATATTTTGTACAGATACCGAATCCACCTGATGCACTCATTTCACACATTACTTACTCCCATGGTTTGGAAACCCGTACGTTCAGCATGTAGGGTTCATTAATAAATCGACTTCACGTGCTAGCTGCCGCGTATAGTTTCTTGCGTCAGGTATATAAATATCAGGAAATTGATACGAGACGTTATAACATCATCCGCTGTCCAGTCATTCGAACAAAGTCTTTCACTTTAATTCACAAAAGAAGATTAAATAAAATAAATTTGTACTATCATGTTTAATTTATACGGATTTCTTGCACAGAAAATTTCTGTCCATATTCTTCTCACCTGCACAAACATTAATGAGCTTCAATTAGCGACGACTGGCTGTCATTCTTGGTAGAACTGAGTGCATGCCACGAGAGAATTTTCTGGATAAGCTTGGATGACTTCACAGAGTTTTCTTGAGGTAAATGGAGAGAGCGTTCTGCTCTAATTTACGCCCGACCCTGGACCTAATGAGATTAATTCCGTCGTTCTTTTATCAGCGGTCTTATCAATGGTGCGTGTTTGCTGATGGTTTTCTCCCGTTTCGCTTTTCAATTATTGCTCCTGATCAACAGAAACTTTTGGTAGGAATAGATTCGTATGTGGGCATGAAAATGGCACTCACTTGTACGACAACTCCCACGACAAAAACAAGAGTTCAACCGGGGGAAAATCTTGTTTAATTAATGCCAAGGCCCACAAAACGCTCACCACACTCATGCTGTTTGGCTTACACGCCTTTTTTCCGAGTGTATCATGTATGATACGTCGAGTGTATCTTATTCGTTATATTCACTTTATCATATATAATATATTGAGTGTATAATGTAATGTGCGATACGTACCATATGTGTTTGGGTCTCAAAGTGGCATTAATGTTGAATGTTATAAACATCGAAAAACATTGTACGATGTTTACGAAGCCCTTGGTGAACGATCAAACTTCTTGTAGTAACCCTTATTTTACGACACCCTGCGTATGGGAGTCATGCTCGAAAGTCAAAAGGCAAAAAAAAATCTGCGGAAGCTTTAACCGTACGAGCTGCTTTACCGATAGCGTTGTGTGATTAGCTGACGAAGTGCGACTTTTTATCTGTGCATCACGGCGAGACGATGCTTGTGTTTATTGCATGCCATCGCGGAGAGAATTAATGTTGATACAAATTTTCCACTTGGAATGCAATACGTAGGCTCTTTTGGTGAGCGGTCGCAGCGTTGTTAGATCCCTCTGCCATTCCATTTAGCGTCGGAGGGACCGCTCTGGTCCGGGTCCCGTTGATGGCGACAGACCCAAACAAGCCAGGCCAGAGTTACAAACGCGCCTTGAAATTTTTGGTGGTGATTTATCAAATAGAACGAGTCCCCATCAAGTTAATCGAGATCCAGAAATGAGCAGCCATTCTTCCCAAGCATGGCTGCAGGAGCTGTCTTTAAGAAATGATCTACTAGCACCAATTCCATAAACGTTGGCGGGTAGCAGACTCATACGCTGTAGCCTGTGGGGTACGTGACCTCTGCATGGAGTGCGTGTGTGATGAACTCCGTGTGTGCTAGGAAGCAACCATACATACCTTCGTGGGTGTCTGTAATAATACACAAAGGTAACAGAGTGCATGACGGTAGGCATGACCTAATGTTAAATAAGGCAGTTTGATCAGTACCTGAGATTTCTTGGTAAGTAGGATAAAAAACAGTACCATCAGATGCACAAAAAAACAGAATACTTAATTCCAAACTACTAAATCGTTCATTTACAGATTTGCGTATCGTTGTTTCAAATGTTTTTTCAGGAATAAATGTTCGTGCTTTTCCGCCGAACGTTGAACATTTCTGACTTGGGGACCATGTTGTCTGGACCCATTTTCTAGGCCGATTCTACTGCCATTGTGACGGCCCTTCCTCGACTAGTGCAGGCACACCGAGTGCAGCTCCCAGCTCTGCGTCAGCTCGTGNCACGTCTGACACTCAGGAGTCACGTCTGACACTCAGGAGTCACGTCTCACACTCAGGAGTCACGTCTGACACTCAGGAGTTACGTCTGACACTCAGGAGTTACGTCTGACACTCAGGAGTTACGTCTGACACTCTTGAGTCACGTCTCACACTCAGGAGTCCCGTCTGACACTTAGGAGTCATGTCTGAGACGCACTAATGACTGGTAGCCATTGGTTGCCAGCCTTGTCTTCAAGCCTGTATTTCTAAGGAAACGTCACTTCATCCTCCCTTCTCTTTCAAATTTACATGTAACTGCATGAGGATGAAGAAGGTACATTGTCACTTAGTTCAATCCACAAAGGAAAATATTTTATTCTCAAATATTTTGTTTACTTTTCGCCTCCACTGAAATGTTATCTTAAACCCAGCCTCGGAAAAGCTCGTTTTGGAGTTCTATGCGAGATGGCGCTTTTTATTCGTATCCCTGATCCAGTTTCAGTTCTAATGAACCAAAGCTTTTCTTTTCCTACTTCTTGCGTAAAAACTTTGACCACAAGCGGAACACAAACTGGAAATGTGTGCCTGTATTTGATGCATGCGTTCGAGAGCCTAGACATCCTGATTTGCTGCTCAGATGACGTCCTCTGACGCAACAATAAGACATGGACTTTCATTAGGGGACAAGGAGGAGTCTCATCGTAACCGGTCAGCCACAATCAAATCCGGTAGGTCTCTCTCGTTCATATTCCGCACCAGTGATGTGTGTGTGCACTTGACTTCCGTAGACTATCTGTCTACTCGTAATTCTCTGCAATCAGATTGGTGGTATTTAAACTAAAAAGTGTAAATCTACGGGCACGGCGTTACAGGGCAGCAGTTCATGGTTCTAATTTAACTAAATGTTCCTGTCGCCGAATGCTTGAATATTTGACGAAAGGGATTCAATTCGTAAATTTTTCAATCATATTCCATGCGTTTACTCTCCTTTGAGAACCATTCGCTCCCAGGCTCGCGCGGCTGTGAATGACCGATATATATTCTTCGCTTAGCTTTTGTAGGGACCAGACAAAGATCCTGCACCGCAGGGGCTCTGTAGCGCAGCGGTAGCGCACGTCTCTCCTGTTCTGGAGCATTCGGGTTTGATCCCGACCAGAGTGCTCCTCTGGAAAAAATACAGATTAAGCCCCACATTCCCTCTTGCATCCCTGGTGTACAAGTGGGCTCCGACTCAGCAGAGGATAGCCGTCATTGTGTCTTGTCATTCATTAAAATCAATTGAAAACTCATCATGTTGAAATGTCAACTTGATTGAAACGAAGTTTCTTTCTTCTTTTCCTTTTTATTCCTTTCATCTATCAGAGGACAATTTTCCGTCCTGCAGGGCACCCGGCAAAAGATGCGTGTGGTAGCTAGCGTAGTCATGACGAAACTTTTGAGGCTCAGCGGTCGTCGAGCGAGGGGGGGTGTGGGCAGGAGCGAGCACCTCTGCAGGGCACCACGATAAAACATCACCTCTATTCATTGGACCGGGTGCTGCTGACAGTAGCTGGCAGGGCGAGGCCATCTCCAGCTCCAGCTGGCGACCACCTGTTAAGACCGCCGTCCCGCTGTGTAACTGTAGCAGACGCATGAATAGAAATAGGAATATAAGTTAATTAACCACTATTCCTCAAGCAATTATTTAACTTCTGCAACCCAACTGTTCTCTGTACCGCTTGTGCTTGCAAACTGTGCCATCAATGAAGTAAATCAAAAGGAAAATAAAATCGTCTGTTATGCTTCGAACCACGAAGGAATCTTACATGTTGAAAAGATTAGGAGAGGAACTTGATTGAAATGGGTGCTCTCCTGGACACTAGAGTGAGCTGTGTCCTGAACACTAGAGTGGGCTGTGTCCTGAACACTAGAGTGAGCTGTGTCCTGAACAGTAGAGTGGGTTGTGTCCTGGACACTAGAGTGGGCTGTGTCCTGAACACTAGAGTGGGCTGTGTCCTGAACATTAGAGTGGGTTGTGTCCTGAACACTAGAGTGAGCTGTGTCCTGAACACAAGAGTGGGCTGTGTCCTGGACACTAGAGTGGGTTGTGTCCTGGACACTAGAGTGGGCTGTGTCCTGAACACTCTAGAATGGGCTGTGTCCTGAACGGTCTAGGGTGGGCTGGTCCCCTGAACGGTCTAGAGTGGGCTGGTCCCCTGAACACTCTAGAGTGGGCTGGTCCCCTGAACGGTCTAGAGTGGGCTGGTCC
>VOMN01089420.1:0-16930 GCA_014899125.1 Orchestia grillus | reverse complement strand
AGTTTGGAATAAACTATTTTTCTTTCTTTTCTTTCTTTCTTTTCATCGTGTTGATGGTTCTCGCGTAGGCTTTGCAAGAATTGTGGTGTCCTTCGTACGAAGATTCACTCTCGCTTTGAGCCCGAATATTGGATTAATGATACAAAAGTCCCATTATTGATGGATATTTTGATAAGAGGAACTGTTCCTATGTCAGGGAAGTGTTGAATACGAAACCAAAAGACAATTTGAGTTCAGAAAATAATACGTGCACTCCGTGGTGAATTTCCACTTATCAGCCATCACGACTCCTGCAGCTCGTCTGCTATGACGATATCTGCTATCCAACGATACTCTGTTCTATCTGGAATTTATTTTTAATAAACATATTTTTCAAGCAGGAAATATTTACTCTTTTCTGCCAAACCGAACGCGCCAAAAGTTACTTGGCACGAAAAAAAAATGGCGGTCGTCTTCGTGGCTTTGGGCGTTTTGGCGAAGTGTGACGTCGATGTTGCGTTTTCCCGCGCTTTGGAGGTCTGAGAAGACACTGGCAAAAGGCGATCGCTCTCATAATAAGACCACAGCCTTGGTGCAATAGGGACGTTGCGGTAGTGTTTGCCCTGCCAAGATAGAGCGGAAGTGCTGCTATCATTGCGCTACCACAAAGGGTCTTCTTGGTATGCCATGACAGATATTTGTACTGAGAAATCTTCTGTCTGCCTTTAATCTTCTCATCAAACTATTTTTTTTGTTGTCTCAAGCTTCTGATACTTTCTGATTCTCGAGTTGCACCGTTCAAAACATTTCGTGGGGTGTATTTATTGTGCAATCGTTCAGTTCAAGTTATTAATATTTGTTGAAAGCGACGAAAATTTAGATTATTATCGTCAGCTCGTAGATTATCAATCCGCCGCTTCATTACCACACAAATGGTAGCTCTTACCAAAATATATTGTGGATTTCTGTCACCACTTCTACGGTAGTGTCATTCTCTGTCTCACAGGTTAATTTGTCTGCCGCTCTTTGCTTTTCTGATCCAAATGTTTGTCCTCCTCCGATGCTAACTCGTATGTTCACACCCCGCTGGCGGTCATGTTCACACTCCTCTGGCGGTCATGTTCACACTCTTCTGGCGGTCATGTTCACACCCCGCTGGCAGTCATGTTCACTACCTGCTGGCGGTCATGTTCACACCCCTCTGACATTGACCCTCCCGACTGCAGGCGCTGAAGTACCTGAGGTGCGCCGAGCTGAAGCCGTACGTAATCTTCATCGAGCCCCCGCCCCTGGCACTGCTCAAGGAGAGCCGCGCCGCTGCGCAGGCCAAGTCTACCTTCGATGCCGACACAGACAGACCCTTCACGGTAAGGTTTATGTAATCAAGCCTCTGGTGAAATCTGTTTTTCTTTTTTGAAGAGATCGAACGAATTATTTCTTGTACTCAGACTCGTTGGGCGTAGTGAGCTAGTAGGTTAGATCCTTTCGTCTGTACATTCTTGCCTTGTTCAATACCATCGTCACTTTGGTCGTTGGTGGTAGCGAAGCGTCTTCACGTTACCATGGACGCCCTCTGCCAGGTCTGGCTCTGGACTTGGATGGTAACCCGAGAATGAACCGCTCGCTCGTTCTTGTTGCTGTTATTCTATATTTTCATCTGTACGGCACCGTAAACTAGTACAAATCTGGCAGCAAGAATCTACTGCCGGTGCTTGGTAACAAATGAAGAAAATTTTGAACATTTATTTGTCATGAGTAATTTACATCTGACACAGTATTACAATCAAGTGAGAAATGACACGATAAACTACATAGAATCAGAACATACGTCACTTGTGGGTCCAAGTAAGCTATAGGGCTTCTAGGGCAACCTTTTACAAGGGTGAGAATTTTTAATTTTCGATACGTGGATTGCATATCAAAAAGCTCAAAGTTATACCTAACTAAAAGTGATAATAACTGAGTTAGTAGCTTGCCTAAAATTATGAATTAGAATTACCAACATGGCATGAGTGAGAAAAGAATTTTATGGTGGCCTCCCTCCTTGAAAGCTTTCCATTTGTAGATCGTTCCAAAGAAGCGATGTAAAGTGCATTGTGACACAGAAAAATCTGGACTTTTGAAAATCCCAATTAAAAAATTCAACGTAAAATTCATATTGATGTCATTTGAATCACTACAACTAGCCTATTAAAAACAGTGATCTTAATTTCCACTCTGCGGCTGCCACCACGCATTTCAAAATTTCCCGTTTTCCTGTGTCACCCGTTCTTGCGCTCCTTCTGGAAGGCAGGTGCATGGGCGCCAGCGGTATGTTGTAGCGTGATCTTTCAAAAGCCAATTCAACTTTCTCAGCTGAGAACGAGCAAGATATCTTACCCGAAAGTGGCACAGGGGCTTGACTGGAGCTAATGAGTTGTGTGGATTTTTCGACTCCACTCCAGCTACCCTCAGGTATGGAGAGATACTCTGTACGACGGTTATTCATTTGCATTCTCACTTATTCATGGCAGGAAGAAGAGCTGAAGAAAATGCTGAAGTCTGCGCAGAGGATACGTCACCACTACAGCCACTGTTTCGACGAGGTCATCGTCAACGATGTCTTAAGCTCCGCCTTCACGCGCCTTATGGACGCTGTCCAGAGACTCGAGAGTGAACCGCTGTGGGTGCCTGCTTCTTGGGTCCAGTGAAGCGTCCTTGTCCTCTCACCATTAGTAGGGACTTGGCTTGCGACTTATGTTTTTGGTTCTAAACTTAACCGTTGCCTGCATCCCACATGATTAGAAAAAGACTTTACATCACTAGTAAATCATCCCTGTGGGGCTAGAACTTGGAATCCATGCTGATCAAACTAACCGAGGATTGATCTGAGTTAGCACAGACGCTCAGTGTGTCACGTTAACGTTATCCTAATTTCCAATGCTCCACAGATTGTTCTTGCCAAACACCAGACTGCTCTAAAAGTTCATGAAACTGAGTTTCCATCAGCGGGACATGCCAACCCTCAGGGACGTTCAGTGTTGGACAGTCGGAAGCCAAAGTGCACAATGATGTTCTGTTTGTACATTTCCACCGAGTTAGTGTGATGCCTTGTTAACCGAGCCTGCAATCATGGCTTAGTCTATTCCAGCAAAAAATCAAATCGATTCTGAACAGCTCTTCGAGACAACTAGAATCGATCGGAAGTAGGTAACCACTCGTAAACGAAAGAATCAACAGACACGCAATGTTTGGAAAGTTTGTATTTTTGGTCTAGCATCACGGATGCCTCGGAAAGAAGTTGCCTAGGCACGAAGAAGCTTTAGTTTAGTGACGTGCAGCTACGACGTGAACTACAGGGCTGCCAAATGTTCAACTGTGGCATCACGTCTCCTCCACGTGGTCGTCTTACTCGTCGAGCGTCTCCATGCGTATTACAACAACGGTGACTTAATGCTGGTGGTAGGCTGCTTTTCTGGTTGTGAAGTGAAATTTGCACCTACAGCTGCGTTGTTGACGTTACCTTTGAAGATGTTTTTATAATTTTTCAAGAAAGTGTGCTTCGTGAGCTGTTTTGCAGTGTCGCAGTAAAATTTGACTGAAAACTTCTCTGGAATTTATGTTGTAGGACTTACGTTGTGAACACGATTAGACAGTCGTTTTTGATGTAGCGTAGACTCGGTAGCCCACTCCGTTAATGTGAAATGTGTTCACTGTAGTCCAAATTTATTGAGATAATGAGCAGAATTTCGGTAGAAAGGAGCTTGCAGTCGACGCCTTTGAAAATTTAGTTTTAACCAAATAATATAGGCATCTGTAGCACGGTTAAGTTGAGGCAATCTTTCTAACGATCGAAAATATTTTTTCTGGGTTTTCGAAAGTCAGAATTTATCCGAGGCCGTATTAAAGTTCAGGAATTTAAAATTTACTGAGAAATGGTGGTAGAACTTTCTGAGGCAGCAGCAACGCTGCCTGTATTTGCCTGCCAATCGGTGAGGTAGCCTTACCTCACCGAAAAATTTGGCATCCTTTGACCACGCAATGAAGCGGGCTGGTGACTCGTATCCTCGCCAGTGGTATAAAATTTTCCACTCGATAGGTTCAGTGACAGCTTCAGCGATCAACTGCAGTGTCTACGACACTTTTGATTTTGGTAAGCTTTCCACCTGAGCATTTTTGTCTTGTTTTGCTTTGCAGGCTTCGTATTTGGGAAACTGATTTTACAGAAGTTACAGTATAACATGTGATAACTGATTAACTGATTGAAAAGATCAATATGATTTTTTTTTGGATTCCAAAAGATTGATTCGTAGTGTCTACGTTGATGTTTTCAAGTTAACTTCACATCATCGAGGTTCAACAGATAGCTAAATGTAGACTCAGGCTTCAAACTAACATTTGAGGACTAATTCTGTAACATGTTCGGGAGCCCGTGCGCTCTATGCTCCGTGTTCAGTACTACGCCCTGTGTGGTCTCTGGCAACAATGTTACTTTTTACTTACTGTCGTCGTTGAAATAAATCTTTCTTTATTCATAAAACATTCAACATTATAAGCCCCACCTAGGCCACTCGAACTTTTTCATCGAAAGAGGCTGGGATTTTTTTACGAATCAAATGTTCCACCTACCCTGGAGGCCGAGTAAGAGCTCGTATAGCGGTTGATCATTTCTAAGAAGTTGCATCATAATTTATCCGGTCATTTTTATTGTCGCTACCATGAAACAAAAATTTTTGATTGAAAATTTTGATGAATCCTTCCAGAAAATTAGACGAGCTTGCTTGCGCATTACCAAATCCATGGGTAACTTCATCCGTGGTGAACAAGAAGTTGCTTCCGGTGTACGGTTTTGATCGGTATTCATCGCAATATTTTTGGACACTTTCTTCGTTAAGTTACGTGCATAGGATAAATTACATGAGCATTGTACTAAGTATGAATTGGATGTCACGCTTTAGCTATAAAAATTCAATGATACTTTTTCTAGCACCCTGCAGCGTGAGGTACTGAAGCTCTCTCAGGGGTCGAGTTTTGAGGGAATAATTGGAGGTTTCCTGGAACGAACTGCCGCGTCTGTGGTCATCACAGCGAAAATCTAATTGAAATCTATTGCAAGGTAATCAATTCCGTGAAAATGTTTTTGCAACGTTTTCAAAATCTTTTGAACTCCATGCACAAATGTGCTTTGGATACGAACACATTTGTGTTCTGTGTGTCGCAGGAGGAGAAGCACAACTGTGACTTGCCTCGGATATTGTGGATGCACCAAAATTCGATGGAAGAAACAGAAAGAAACGAAATTTTTCCTTGCAGTGCTGCACTGTTCCGTCGGAAGCGGATGATTAGGTTATAGTGATTTCTTATACGGTGAACTTGCGACCAAAACTTACTTTTTGAAACTCTCATCGATGCCGAAATTGTGTTCAATAGTTTGAATGTTTTTTAAGAATAGTGAGTAGACTTGTCTTAATTGATGTCACTGTTACCTACCTTACTTTACCTTTGTATGGTATCTACCTGTATTACTATTATCATTGAGCCTTTTTGCTGCTAATGATAAGGTTATAGATGACTATTACTGTTACCGAGTTAGAAGATATGGCTGCATGGCTCAAGATACGGTGAGCAAGGCTTGCTGTCAACCACCGACTCCCATTCTAAGGTTATGCAGGCGTTTTTCCTCCTATAATGCAAGAAATACGTCACACTTTATTTTTATTTTATTGGTTATGTAAAAGTAACTCATTAAAATATTAATGTGAGTATTATCGCTTTAAAATGGCGAAGAGGGAAAGTGCTTCGTCTTGTAAACGAAACATCTAAATTTCTAAAATTTCAAGAGCAGCAGTTACATTTTCGAGTCCACGAGCCATGGGATGGCACTGATCGTAAACTTTAAAGCTATCCGAACGTGATTCAGTCTGTTATTTTTGCACTATCCCAAGGTTAAATTCAATTTCAGCCCTAGCATGAACCTCTACAATCAGCCTGTACACCAGCTTGAAAGTCCATGAACTCGACTGAAGAAGGTAGGGCCGACCTAGGAAAATTTACGCAATGTATGGAATGTTCCATACAGTGGACTTTCGGCATAGTGACCCCAGGGGAGCACTCTTAGGTTACTTCAACTATGGATAGGCTTACGGGACTTGTATCTTTCCTGCCCACTCTACTTCTTTCAATTTTCATACCATCTTCGTTATCTCTTAATCTTTTCTTCCTCTTCCTTCTGAACTTGCCATTTCGCTGTTTCGATGCTTAGGGAATACGGTGTGGGAACACACCTGTGCATAGATTCCACGTTTTCTACAGTCCATGCTAAATGGTCCCATCTTCTCCTCGCTTTCTTTGGATCACATTTCAGGGAGATTGGGAGCTTTGAACTAACCAATAATTTTATTTTGATATATTGTGATACAGACATCATCAAGTTATATTAATAAGTTTAACACTTTAAGTGCGGTTCTCCACACAGGTAAAATNGCGTGACCACATGTGGACACGTCGCGCTTAAAGTGTTAATCACGTTCTTGCCTTATCACTTTTCATTACAGCGTACAGTTTTCAAGTTTTTAAGTTTAATAAACAAGGTGAAGTTTAAGAGTTAAATTTACGTGCATGAATACTCTTGCTTCATTTTTGTACTGCTAATTGGTCTTCCTCTCGCCTTACATGTATCTGGACGTTCAATTTTATTTCTACGCTTATCTTTCATCACTCTAAGATACCATCCTTCAATGACGATATGCGATCGGAGTGTTTTGAGACATATTTCGTAGCTTAGAAAATGTATTTCTTATTTTCACATTGAATACGGTCCAGCAACCAGCATATTAGACTAATATAATTGAATGGGCGATAATTTATCACATATTCGCCTACGTCAGTTCCGCTATGAAAGAAATGATGTTCTCAGTTTCGGAGAGCGCTTGTATAACCTTAACTGGAGCGCTTGACAAAGTTTGTTCATACCTCCAATTGAGATGTACCTATACCTGACTACCTACTTTCTCCTTAGCATTGTTATTCAACGTGTGGCAGAGCTGTCATATTTCTGTGTGCATATATGCGATTATGTGTGAGGTCCCTAGAATCATACGGTACCAAGCGCCACATACTGCGAAAACGAGTTGTGTGCACGGCTGTCACCCCCACACTTTCCCCTGTCTGGAAAGTGAGGTGTAAGTGTAGAGCGATAGTCGGAAAATGGTTGAAAATCAATGTATGTCGAGGTAACTCCCTCCTCTACGCCTCATTGCAAAACTCTGAAGCCGTTTTCTACCGTTTTTAAGAAGCTGCGCTTGGTACCGTACGCGTCTAGGTGCCTCATGTGGACAAACGGGTGGCTGTATAGTTGGAAACAAAGTGTTGTTTTTTTCATTTTTGTCCTCGTAATCAAACTTTGTCATACCGTAATCAAACCTCATGTCACAACGCCTGTTGGTAGATCATCCGTAGTCAGCGCTGAGGCTCCGACTTGAGTGCATTTCCGTCACACATTCCGCTCGAAGCGCAAGAAAAGTACCTCACGTTGTCCTCACACTTGATATCGTTCCTTCGAATTCCTTGTTTGCAAGAATGTTTCTAAGAAACTCACTTAAAAGCCCTTCATAGAATCAGTCGAAGTCTAAAGACTGTATGGGCAGACGCCCATGTATGGGCATCGAAGGCTAACTTTGCTCTCTATTCTGGAGTCAGGTTGGAGTCGAGGGATAGTCCCTGTACAGTCCCTTGACTTCTGACCTGACTCCAGAACAGAGAACAAATTTAGCATTCCATACCCATATATGATCGTTTTCCGATATGTCTTCTGACATTGACTGATCATGTCAAGGGCCTCTTACTGATGCTTCGCTGGTGTCCTGCAGACAACAACTGAAAGCCTCATGAGGAAATCCATGATGGTTTTCGATTATGAGTGAGGCAGCCTATGTCTCAATCACAGTTTAGTGGGGTGAGCTTGCCGTGGTGTTTTTACGTTGGTGCTCATCATATTCACTGATGCAGGTAATAATCCACTTGTTGCTCGTGTGTTTGTATTTACATATATCCCCCTAAATTAATTCGAGGGGCCCATAATTTTTGTTTGTGGGCGAAAAGTTGATCATACTTTTCAAAGATCCTATGATGCGATGTTGCTTTTCTCAGTTTCTGTTGTTGGTGCGCTTCATAGCCGGTATCACTTTTTCCTCTTATTTCTGGGTTAGGAAACTCTACGATCGTTAGGAGTAGGCCTTCATGGTTGTGAATCTCAAGGAGTAGCTGTACCCATGAATAACTGGAAAACTTAAGTGATAGGGACTGTTAGGCTTACTAACATCTGCGTCTTAAATGCCAGTAAATCCAGTAATTTACCTTCGTTATTAAACACGTGTTCATTACTTCTCTCCAGAGTAGAATCTATGAATTCAAATATTTGTCCCCACCACGTAAAATGGGATTTAATAATCATCCTAAAGTGCATAACTACGCCTTGTGATGTCATCCAGTAACTCACAACGTTTGACTGCGTCTGATATTCATTCGGTAAATTGTTGAAACACCTTTCTGGTTAATGATTTCTTCTTTCAACCAAATCGAATCAATTTCACCAATTTTTTGTGACAAACCTCAAAGAACTCGTTTCGCTGTTCGTGAACTTACCAGTTTAAGGAGTTTTTCAAGACTATGTGAAGTGTTGGCACTTTTTCTTGTAGTTTTTCAAAGAAGAGAGAGGAAGAAAGAGAGAGAAAGCTGTGTGAGTGTAGTACTTAGTTGTTTACATTTTTGTGCCTGTGTTGTGTAACGTGTACTTTTGTGTAAGAAAAATGTTGGCTTGAGAAGCCATTTTCATCACTTGCCGTGGCGAGGAATTGATTTTCTAGATTGCATGAGTGTCTCCTCAGCCTCGAACTATTGTGAAACGTTATGGTGAGCTCACTCCAATTTTAAAATTACTCTTCTGTTATCAATGCTTTCTTCTCAGGTTCTAACACCTACCTCGTGCGAATGGTATCGCATGTTCCATTGAAATTTGGGCTAATTTACATTCTGCTATGTGCCTCTCGATGGTCAAGGTGGAAGTCCGTATTGTGTTGCGCGTGCTTGGGCGAAATTTTTTTTTATTCTTCTCTGAACTTGACAGGATTATGATCTCATGCATGGAGGCCCCACTTGTGTAGGTGGTGCTGTACAACAGGCCCCACTTGTGTAGGTGGTGCTGTACAAGGAACAACAAGTGTGCGACAACCTTGCACAGTGTACTGCACCATCCCCTGACGGGCTGCAGTGCCCTACATGCCCATCGGCATGACGCGTTGTGTGGGTCAGCCGAGTCGCTGCGGCCCTAAACCGGTGGCAATATCAGCTCATGGTTTGTCGCTCCAAATTGAAGCTAAGTGAAATTTCATTGAACACTCGCTTATAATTTCATTGTTGCATTTGGGTCTAAAAAGTTATATCATGGTGTCATTGGCTAATTATTATTCTCAATTTCGGGGTTTAAATCTGCGTTAAACTAGATGATGGGCGTGGCTGGCGCATGATTTCAACAGTGGGTCTTCATAGCAAGAGGTCGAGGTAATCGTGTCTCCTAGTGCATGAATGCAATGCTCTTGTCACTGCAGTTATTAAAGTGAAATATATTTTTACTGTTTTTCATATTATACTCATTTAAGTATGAAAATATGGATATTTTTCCGAAGAAATCCTTAAGTAGGTTGTGTATGTTGATTTCAGCAGAACTGATTTCATTTTTAATTTACGGGTACGAATGTTACACTTGAAGGAGTTATTTTGAAAGTGGACACTAACTGCAAGGAGTGTTCGGTGGCAAGCTCTGGCATGTAGCATGGACGGAACAGATTTCTGCACAGCTTTTCCGAGGTTGCCGCGCCTTCCGACTCGTTTCCGCTATTATCTAAAACTGGAGAAATTTTGTAATACTTTCTTCGGAGTTGTCACACCAGTTTAATCGATTCGTATAGTGTTCTTTGCGTCGATTGGTAATTTTAATTGTTCACGCTATCGCAAATCGTTGAACGCGTTCCCTACGTATGATTGCTTATGATTGGGTTGTTTCTTAAGGGGCGCCGAAATGAACTCGGCGACACTTCTGCGTTTTGAAGTGTGACGACCATGGATCAGTTTTGCGCTATCTCTCTGTACTCGGATCAATGGTATTTTTTTTTAATATTTCAAGTATGAGGATTTCCTCGGATTTCTTTAACCGCAATTAAAATGAGCGTTAGCGCACAGGCAAGCCAGTACGCAACACTGGCTATTTTGTACACCGGTGGGTGGATACGTCGGTAACGTGTTGATAATTATGACCAAACTAGAGGGCACAAATGATGTGTTAGTGAGGAAAACTTGCGGAGCCCTCGTACACAGCATACACCTGTTTTTCGTGTAGGAACACGAAGCTACTTCACGTTATCCACGGAGTATACATTCACGGGGTCTGTCATTGTCAACACCTGGACGTGCATAGTCTCGTATGTAACATGGACTCTCGTAGTCTTACACTGGGGTTCAATTACCCAGCGTGGGCGCCACGCGTAACCTTATGAGGCCCTGCGGTACGCTAGCGTACCCTAGTACTTTCATTGTGGAATGATATAGGGCTGTAGTAACCTGAAATATGCATGGTCATGTACCACTAATAGAAAGTTAACTTTTGATATTGTATGTTTTCCAATCTGTTTATTCGTGTCAGAATTTGACTATTTAGTACGAAAACCTAATTCTCTGAGCCCCGTACAAAGGGTTTGGTTCCTTGTTGGCTGATGTAGCTTACCTATCTTCATGCCTTAATTTTATATCGCTCGATTCAATGATGAAGCATGAATGTTAGTCGTTTAAAAACTTCGGAGTAAGCGATTTCGGCAGATTTAATAGAATTTTAATAAAAACTGAGATGCAATTGATGTGGGTTTGCAATAATAGTGTTCAAAATAATTTCTAAAATTGACCACTCGGTTTTATTGAGCAGCATTATCACTGCACCGCCGCAGCCGCGAGGGCGACATCAGCGGCTTGGGAACTTCAGCGCGACTAAATTTGTACCTCTGTCGAGAGCTTCCATCGTCGAGGCCAACTCTGAAATTGCAAAAGCTTCTAAGCTGTCAGCCTTTTAATGTTCAACGTTAGACATGAGCTTATAAGTTATCAGCCTTTTAATTTTCAACGTTATGCATGAGCTTTTAAGCTATCAGTCTCTTAATTTTCAACGTTAGGCATTAGCTTATAAATTATCTCTTAATTTTCAACGAATATGATTGCCAAAAAAGATTTGCTTCACCTTCTGTCACTCCTCAACACAAAAGCCCATACCTGCATTCTCGTAGTTCAGCTCGTTGCATTTATTGTTGTTTTTCGATCTTTTAACAATTTTCTAACCTAATTTACGGATGACATGTTGATGTTCGGTTTTCCTGTAGACGAATTTTCGTACCCAAAGTCTTTTTTGCTGTAACTATAGCAAGAAACATGGAATAATTATTCATAATATTACATTGGAAAAAAGTCCCATGTTTCGAACTATATTCCAACAACATGTGGTTATTGCTGTCACAAATCTCGATCATGAACAGCTGACCTTGTTCCTAATACGTACACTAGAAATAAAACTGAGAAAAATATCCTTCATTCTCTTCATAAGTGTAGTAACCCAATACCAGTCAGAGGACGTTAAGTCCCGTTAAAAAAATCTAAAACGAATCGTGAGAATGTGAGAACTTATTTCAAGTTTCAAGTTGTATGTGGTCTTTACGCGTTCAAATCTCGGCGGAGTGTCAAGAACGGCTCAGCTCCAATCAAGTTCTCAATCTTAGATCTGCGTCGAAAGTTCCATTCGAGTGATTCCTGTGATGTGTCTTTACGGAAACTTAACATCGTGCGAAACGTTTCCGAGGTGCGGTGCATCTCACAAACATCAACTCTAAAGCATCACCAAGAGTATAGTCATGTGACATCTCAGTTGTTCGATAACGCATGTTTGCAATAGTTGAAAGTGACCATTGTCGATAGACTTACTTGAAATAAGTCGACCTCACGTAAGAGTCGTGGCTGTTAATGCGAAGCTTTAATGCCTAGTTAAGGCAGAGCGTATCAGGATTCTGCTCGTATTATTTTCGTGTAGATTTTCTCGTTGCCTCTTCCCTCCTTGAATGAGGTCCGATGCTCAATGAATGTGAGTGTTGGATGTACGTTTTACTTCCGGAACACTGCGCTGTGTTGCATCGTTGTTGTTGTTATTGATGTTGTTCCGCTGTTTGTCCGGTTTGACTGTTTCTTCTTTTCGACTAAAAGGAATGTTGTCACATCCCTAAAATGATGTTCGGTAAGTCTTACCGATTTCACTTCCCACTATTGATGAATGGCATGACTCATTACTCATACTTGCTTGCCTTTTATTATTCTGGCTAATCGAAATCATTTTTAGTAATCGTACTATTCAACGCATTCAGCGAAAATATATGGTCCAATTGAACGAAGCTAAACTGAGCTATTGGGATGTTCTTTCAAGGGTGCCATACTCTGTTAATATTTGTTGCATCGTTGCAATTGTTTCTTGGTGAAGGAAACGGTAAAAATTATATGCTCAAACTCAGAAATTAGATATCATTCTGCACGATTCTTCTACGCTGTTTTTAACACAGTTGGTGAGTAATGAATACTTTTGGATATCATTCTCGATAGTGCACTCATGCCTGTGCCAACTTCACCGAGCCTGCGGTTGTGATGAGAATGTTTTGACTCCGAATACCTAGTATCATTCTGAGATTAACTTATAATTTTACTATAGCTGATTGGGTCTTTTAAATTCGACATAAATATTACGTATTTTTGCCTGCCTTTCCCGTTCTAGCATGATACCCTTTCGTATTCTCGCACTCTCCTTGAAGAGCTTTGATATTCATCTTCACTGCCCAATCAGGATTTAATATCCACCTTTCTACATATTACATAAGGTGTAGTGAGATGCTTATGCAAATCTCACGACAAATGCGTTCCTCAAAACTACGTTGCATAGCGTCTCTCATTCGTAAGTATTTATTTAATGAATTTTGTATGGGACACACAAAGACTGCGTTGTCTGAACGGTCTGTGCCTGCCAGCACTTCTGTGCTGGTGGACTTCGGTGATATCAGTGCTCGTCATCTAATGACTTCGACTCTCTTTGATAGCCCAAGTCGTGGAAGTCCTTCGCTTGTCTTGCTTTGAGGTTCATCCACAATGGCGTTTATCGGTCCCGATTATTTTTTTGAAAGTTAACTGACGTATGACTGGCTAAAGAAAGACACGAAACCTGGCCGTGTCGAGAAGATCTCCGGTACGATTTCTAAATCGATCTTTTTAAGAATTTTTATCCTGTTGATAAAATCATTGTCAATGTTGAAAAAATGTCGAGCTGAAAATGGAGGTAAATCTATCCAGTTTAAAGTGCATCGCCGGTGACTGCAGGCGATATCACTGAAGAGATTTCTGCCTTGAATTCAACCTTGTTCAAGAGATGCTTGTCATATGTTATATGACGCACTGCAACCTCTTCTGTTAATATTCTATTATATTTTCTGAGGAACCAACAAGCTGTACCTTAATGCCCTACTTGAAAGTTAGGGAGCAGTCGATAGACTTGCTTTTATTATCCCCTAGTTGCAAGCTCTCGAGAGGACAAGGTTATCACACTTGCATAAGTATTCTTTGCATTTTTTATTATTTCGTTGTCTTAGCATCGTGCACACTCTGTGGCAGGGAACACAGATTCAGATCTCACAAACTCGGCGAGGCATTTGGTGTGAAAATTTTGATGTCCTTCAAGTTGTTGCAACATCTGAATGCCCCAGTTGTTGCGCCGCCTGAACGCCGCAGTTGTTGCAGCATCTGAACGCCACAGTTGTTGCAGCATCTGAACGCCACAGTTGTTGCAGCATCTGAACGCGTGCCAGGACTCTAATGAGGGGACTCTTCACACTACTCTGTAACAATTATACCGTTTTTTTTCTGGGTATTTGGTCGTAGTCCCCCATCTCCATTTATTCTAAATCAATACAAAATGCTCATTTTTTCCAAGGAAAATTGGCTTTCGTATTATACTAGCACTGCGTATATTTCTGATATTATATTTAGGGAGGGCATGTTTAAAAAATCGTTGACCGGACCCCCAAAAACCTACTTTTAACATCGAAATTATTTTTTCCATTTTGTTAAAGATATGGTAAATTACTCTCCAAACATGAGCACATGACAGAGTGAAATCCTGTTACCTACTCAACGTAATCAGGGCCATCCTCGTTGGTAAATTTCAGGGAAGGTGTTTGGTGATAAGGTCATGTGCTTGGAGTCAGTCAAAATGGGATCAGGAATGCCGTGTAATCCTGGCAACGGGATCGCCAGGGGAGGCCCTGTGCTGCCGAGGTCGCGTTTCGTTAGAGCGTCTGGTTGTTGTAGCGTTGATCCGTCGCTGGTCTCTCGTCTAATCGGTGTTCCAGTGCGTGGAATGACGGGCAAAGTTTGGATGTTGTGGTTGAGTTGTTTTGAAAATAAACTTCTGAAATCGTTGTTAGGCCTTTCTCCTAAGAAATTGGTGACTTAATCGTACATAATGCATCTAAAAGGTTGCAGGATTCTGCCGCAATTCTTATTTTTAATAGTTTCTCCCCCCAAAACACAGATCATGTATGCCTTTCAATTTCTGATAAGTTTCTCTACCACAGCTCGGTGACTTTGCTTCTCTCGACTCGAGTACTGGATGATCCACGAAGAAACGTTACGAACTATGAAACTGTTGATATGTTGATGTCCACAGCCCTTCTGCAACTTTTTTGAGTCTTTAGGACGTCCAAAATGAAGTAGAATGATCTTCTACACCGAAGTATACCATTTCGGCCCATGACATTATTTCATGCCAGCACATCCTGGAGTGAGCAAAACGTAGAGTAGTCACCTAGTGCTGGTGGACGGTGTCAGCAGCATGCGCAGCAAGGGGGGCATTTCAGTGCTGCGCTCGTCGTGTGAACTTCCAATTGCATTTAATTTTTGTAGGGGGATGTCTAGACGGATTTTGCTCTTTGTTATTTAGGTCTGGTGTTGGTGTGGACGTGAACTTATTCGTAAAGGTTTGTTGCCTCGCGTGTATCCTTTCCTCTCGTTTCATCTTGTTTCAGTTCTTTTTCATTTTTGTATTCGTGAACTGAACTTTGTTGACCAGGTAGAAGGACACGTGTGAACGCGTCGTTCAAAATATTAGAGTGGCTTTAAAATGTGTGAATTTTACCTTTCTGCTGAATTCTTGTTCAAGATTATTTTGCTGAAAGTACAACCGCAGTACGTACCTCTGGCTCAAAGGACTCTGGAAGTTTGTCTGTAAGCTCAAATTCCGTTGAATTGTTTAATTTACAGATTTTTTATTATTAATTGAAGGGAAATATAGTGTAAAATTACAGCTATCAATCACAATGTTCATGACATTTAAATTTATTAATGCGTATACTTTTCATTCCTTTAACTCTCTTTATTTAATATTCAGGCACTAATGCTTACTTTTTAGCTAGGATTGATCGTACGTGAGGTTTTCATGAGAACAAAATTAACATCTACACAAGTTGGTTGTTGAAGAAGAGGCGCAATTCTGCTTCGTAATTTAGGATTGAGTTTCCAGAGTCTCAGGTCTGTTGCGAGAGGCAGTGCTGGTGGACCACTGCCTTAGCTCTTCATATCCCAGCCTCCTGTTGTTGAACGTAAGCTAATGAATTAAATTATGGACTCCTGCGTCTCATTTTCCCTGTGGGTCGGAACTGAGCTCGGACAGCGGACCTCGGAGGAGAAATATAAATGGCTTTGACGGTGAATGTGAGCACAAGCCTGCCAGCGCCTCACGATGGCGAGGACTTCAGCATCTATGTGCTGTTGGTCTGGTGAATTATTACTACTGCCATCACTTCGGGTGATTCGGTCGAATGTCGTAATTCAAACAAGCATTCCTTAGGCACATCAGAATATTTCCTATAGTTTTTACTGCAACGTGGAGTCGCACTGAAATCTAAGAAAAGCCTACGAATGGTTAATCGCTCTTTTCTCCGCAGTTTTAAGTGCAGATCATGAGCATAGATTCCCTGATTTCTACAGTCCGTATTAAATGTTCCCTTTTCTTTCGCTGCGACACAGCCCGAGTCCCTGAAGCGCTGCTATCCACACCCCTACTGCTACTAATCTACAAGCGAGCAACAGATATCGTCAACCTATTTTCGGAGCTTGTGGTCATGCTGGCCTGAAGACTTCAATCAAACTATACATTTTTTCTGGTCGGTTCCTTTAATGGAGGACGTTCGTCTCTCGAAGGTACCTTGAGCGCTAGCTACCGCCTATGACGGGCTCTTCTTTAGGGGCTTCCAAGCCTTGCAGGTCCTGCGTTGAGTCCACAGCTGCTGACGGGCAGGGCTGCCATGGGTGTACCTGCTAGGCTTTGCTCTCATTTTTTCAGCTTTCTTCCATGACGTGGCTGACAAAACGACCGCTTTGTGTACGGTCCGTGCCTGACTGGGCCATGTGGCTCTTCGACCTCAGCTTACATTGGAGCAACCCACTTCTGAACAAAAAATTATGCATTTAATCTAATGAAGAAGAGGGGACCTAGAGTACAACTCGAAGAAGCCTCTCAATTTCAGAGAGGAATATTTCGTAATTAAATTTTGGCTCGAAGAATAATTGATACTTGGATGAGTCTCCAAATTTTTTTCAAATTACTGAAGACATAGTAATGCACGGAAAATATGATTTGCCGAATTGTTCTCGTGCTTTTGAACATAAAACTATAGTTGGCAAGCGAGCCTTGAGTAGCTTTCTTTGACTGGAGATGGAATATTTCCGATCTTTCGTTTTGTTCCCAACGTTTTGCTGAATGTTTAACCCAAGAAAAAATCTGTTGTACTTTGCATAACGGGAAGAAGCGGTTAGACACACACAGGGCAGAGGGCGGTGAGGGCGTTAG
>VOMN01089414.1:0-26673 GCA_014899125.1 Orchestia grillus | reverse complement strand
CACAACAGCACAAACACCTCACAACAGCACAAACACCTCACAACGGCAAAACCACTTCGCCCTCAGCACAATCGCCTCGCCCTCAGCACAATCGCCTCGTCCTCAGCACAACCGCCTCGTCCTCAGCACAACCGTCCCACCCCCACCACGGCCAGCACGCCCCCCAGCAGTAGGGCACACCGCGCTCGGAAGCAGGGCGCGTCCTAGATGTGCGTGACGTCATGACGACGCGTCTCCCGTTGTGGTCTGCCCGGCTGCTGCGGCGCCTCAGTGTGCGCTGACAGAAGATAAGAGAAAAAAGAAGAATAAAACTGAAAGAGTTGTGAAGAATGAAGAATAAGAATAAAGACTAAAGATAAAAGAATTGTGAAGAGTGAAGAATAAGAATGAAAAAATAATTATGAAGAAATTAGATAGAAAGAATAAAACAAAAAGGAAAAATAAGAAAAAAAGAAGAAAAGAGTGTCGGTGTCGTACGGTGAATTATAACGTCTCTCCAAGTGAAAACAAAGAGTAAGACGAGCGAAGTAAATCAAATTTAGTACGCACTTTCTCATTAAAAAAATGTCGTTTTTAAATTTCTCATTATTCCATACCCAAAACGCGTATCGACAGTTGACTTTGCATCGTTCGAGATATGTACTCTGAGCGCGCATACGCGGTCAGAATTTGTGCTGTAATGGGTGGTGCTGTAAGTTCTGTTCTCGATGTTGTTGACCAATGTGCAGTGTTGAACAAGAGCGCACTTAGCAAATGCTGAATTTTTATAATGTCGTGGTGGAAAGTTTCCTGCATAGCAAAATGTGTCTTACTTGAGCCCGTGGGGGTAGGGGAAGGGGAGTACATATTAATCTATCGCAATATTTTGCAGTTTATGCGCGTCCAACGAATCAAAACGGTTGCTACACCTGCAATTATTTTATAAAGATGCATGATGGCGAAAACTATATATAAATAAAAGAAAGTTGTAATGTCAACAAAGTAAAATATATTTTTTAATGTTTTAGAACGAAAAAAGTATTCGTATACAACTAAAACACTTCATAAACTTCACACAATACGTTGTATCGTAGCCACTATTTTGATCAAAAGCAGCGAATCTTGTGTTGTTCTCTATTAATGATTTGCAAATTCTTGTTATTTTGTTGCGTACGTCTGCACATTTGCTCTTCAGATCGAGATATTCGTTGGAGAGCTCAATGGGATTTGAATTTTTAAACTGCAATAGGTTTAAGGGTTTGAGTTTCGGGGTTGAATGGATCATTCTATGTAACGTACAGATATTTTTGCAGTCAGCGATTTCTTCGCAGATTGAAGTATACACTAACGGTCAAATTCATGTTGGACGACCCAGTCAAAAGAAAGTTCAAGCTTTCCAACCGAAACGGACGAATTTATTCTCAAAATATCTTCGTATGCCGCAGCGCTCAATCTATCTTTCCCTGCAGTATTCCTTGTTGTATTTTTGCCGGAAAACATCTTCGAAGCATCAAATTTCCCCCTTCAAATTTCGCTGTTGGACCATGTTCATCAATTTGGAGTTTTTTTACACTTGTGATTTATTGAATTACGTACAAATTTATTTCTGAAAATTCATTGTTACCTGTCCCACAAAACCTTCCCGGAATGACTCTTGTCAGACCTTATGTTCACAAACAAATTTCATTCTGACATCTTTGTGCCTTTACAAAGGAGGGGAGTTTTCTTAGGTGGGCAAGGCTTTCTCAGAAGGCATAGGATGGACCATGAGGTCTGGTTTGTTGGGTTTGTCAATCGTATGCTGTAGGGACTGGCGCCCCAAGGGGAGCACTCTTAGGTTACCTCAGCCATAGATTTTAGACTTTTATCTTACGTGCCCGCTTTGCTTCTTTCAAGTATCACACCTTCTTTACTATCTCTTTTTTTGTCTTTCCTTTCTTTTCCTTTTTAGTTTGCTGTTTCTATGCACGGGGGATCCTGTGTGGGGAACCCACCTTGTACATAAATTCCCGTTTTCTGAGGTCCACTCTATATGGGGCCCCTTCTCTTCGCTCCTCTTGGCTCACATTTCTTAAGGCTAGGGACCCTCTAACTGACTTGGGAGCGATCAGCGGGTGAGCGGAACTGTAAATTTTATTTCACTGCATAGTGTGCACTTTATTGTACAGATTTCTCAAGCAAGTAATTCTTGTGACAACTTTTTTGGGTAATTATTGGATTTTGTTTAGCTTGGCGTAGTAATTTCTTCGCAGATCTGAGGAAAATCTTACGTTGAGTACCCGGTCTTTTTTTATTTCCAGAAATGTATACCGAGCCTTGCAATTATTGAAATCAAAGTTATAAATAAAGAACCTAAGTTTTTGAGACGTTTTCGTATAGTATAGATATCTTCCTGAGATAAACAATCTTCTTTTTTGGGAATTGGTTTGTTTTTGCTATTTTGCTATGATAACCTCACTCGACGAAATTCCGACGCAGCGTAACTAAATATCTATCCTTTGTTTTTTTTGAACAACATTTGCTACAGATGAATTTACTGAACTTTAGCTTTTAGGACTTTAACATTTTGAAAATTTTCAACTCATTAATCCACATCGTAAGGATTCTTTTTTCTTCTGAAATTTTGAAAGGTATATTTTATTATTTTTTCAAAATTTTCCAGCATTCCACTCATTTTCACTGTTTTTTACCTATATATTATAAGTATTGTACGTGTAGTAATATTTCTGATTAGTTCGAAATATATTTTATTAAAAAATTTAAGGTGTACGAATATTTGGTTCCCCCTGCCTGCAGTACACTCGTGTAAGGACCAGTGGGGGAAGATAGCGGCTGCTCCGTGCTTTTGCGCTCTTTTATTCAAATTCTTTCGCTCTAGAACAGTTGCCGATGTTATAAATGCAATATAACAAGTTTGTTATGTTCGAAATAAAACATCACAGAATTTGAAAACCCTTTATATTTTGTAAATTCGTACATCGCTTTTTTCATGCATGATTATCATGCTCCAGTAGGGCGTCCTAATTCATGAATAAGAAACTTACGTTAATCAGAAATCGAATACGGTTTGCAACTTTCGTGAATTAGTAATGCAGGGCTCGATTTCGTGAACTACTTATTGTGGGGTGAAAATTTTTTTCGTAAATTATAACTTTCGTGAATTAACGACTCGTAAATTATGGCGCTATCCTGTAGTCTCTTTTTTTACATAAACAGAGGTAAAAGAAGATGTAGTGAAGGTGTGAAAATTCTGAGCCTTAGTACAGGCTGGAGAGCGTGTGGGACTCGCAGTATAGTTAGAAGGCATTTTATTTGAGTCACAAGATGAGATTTTGCATGAAGTGCAAAGAGAGTGCAAAGATTAATTGGCTCAGTCATGTCGAGATCAATAATACGTTTTCAAAATGACCACTTGAAATTTTTCCTCACTCTTTCGTTGTTGCAAAAATCGATTCTTTTCGTCATCGTAGACCTGTAACTAATTATGATACAACACTATTTCATCGTGTGAATTAACTTAAAAAAACAATTCAGCAGTTTTAATTTTTTGAGATTATTTATACATCCAAACTTTTTGAAGCTCCTTTTTCCAATTTCCCCAGCTATAATCTTCTTCAAAATTTTTTCAGAATTTCGACACCATACTGACATGCAGGATTGGCTTTCCATCTCGTGCAGTACGCACTAGCAAGTGCTCCCCTCACACGCGTCGTTGCTGCGGGCGAACCTTGCTTTGTAACACTTTCGCATCAACCTTTCTTGCAATGATAAAGTCGGTCATACGATGGTACACAGTTCTACGCTTGATATATGTATATGAACACCCGTTAAGCTGAGCTACTGGAGCCGTTGGGGCTATTACGAAGGGATTAGTCGTCCTTTCTTTGCATGACTGTTGGTTGCGTTACGAAAATTAATTTTTTGCCTCATGTTCGAGTTCTTGGATTTTTTTCCGTAAGTAGTTGATAATCCAGTTATGTTGAATGCACTACTTAAAGAGCTCTGATTTGCTTTTAATGCAAATGGAGCAATGTGCTCCAAGCATTTATTTCTATTTTCTTTTGAATTTTTCTAAAGATTAAAGAGCTGGAAAGAAGATCGTGCCAGGAGGGAGCTGTGAGCGACAGAAGCAGTTAGGTGGTCGAGTATTTCATACGCGAGATCAGTGTCATGATTGAAACATGTCAATCCAGAGGCTTGTTAGGCAAGATGTGTATTGTTCTCCTAATTTTTTTTTCGCGTATAAATTTGTAACACGAGTATCCGAAGAAAAATAATTTTTGATAGTTTCATTCACATCATTTGAAGTTAGTGCGTGACTGTTCCTGTGATAGGGTCACGATAAAACAAAGAACACATCATTCCCAAATACACTCGAAATGTCGCCTGACACCGATTGCTGTTGAAGGAATCCTGGCAGCCGTGGACGAATTTTCACTTGTAATTCATCCATGTCCGGATCAATTTTTGATTCATTTAACAACAGTAAAAACCAGCAATAATAGTACAATGATTGGAGCTGCGTGTGGCCACACTCGCTCAGGTTAGCCGGTCAGGTATGCTTATCTGACTGGTTGGTCGACACGAAAGGCGCAAAGCCACTCACTGTGTCGGGGTTTCTGCCTTGGTAAGTTTGCAACACTTGAAGGAGGATTTATAAGGTCTAATATAAGAATACTTGTGCCCTGACAAGTCAAGTGGTTCGATGCTCTACAGGTAACCTAAACCTCATATCGTATGAGTCGTCATATACTATCCATGACCTGTCAAGTGACTGCGAGTAATGACCTCTGTCTAATGTATTTCATTCTCGACGTAAGAAGTTCAATATTCTGCTTTTAAGGATGACGAACTGTAGACGATACTTTGCATTTTCTTAAACTATCAAGAGCTTGATGTAGTTAATTCGTAAAACAAATAATTTTTTTTGCTAAGTTTTTGAATACAGGAAAAGTTTGAATGCCGCTGGGGCTTCTGAAGAAAAATTGGATGGAGAAATTACAGGTGGAGATTGAAGTTAGAGATGAGAATTCCTAGCTTTAGATTCAAAACATTCTGATTACAGCAGCGGCTGGCCATTGCGAGCTTGTAATCGTGCGCTTAAACGCAAATGCATCAGCATTGATTCTCATTTTGCATTGATTAGTCTTGTGAATATTTTTATGAGGCGTTAGAACTTTGATTAAAAAATGCTTGAAATAAAAACTTTAACGCGCCGAGGTACGATACATTATTTAGAACAATAATGAGGGTTGAACAATAATGAGGGTTGAACAATAATGAGGGTTGAACAACAATGAGGGTTGAACAATAATGAGGGTTGAACAATAATGAGGGTTGAACAATAGTGAGGGTTGTCCCCGCCCGTCAGAAAACCCGAGTTTGAGACACGAGTTCAGTAGAATGGTCTAGACTCTCGAGCCATAACCCCTCACGCTACGTTCAAGTTTTTCCCTCTTTTTGAATTGAGTGCTTTGTCTCTGGTGTTGCAGATCACACTCGTTAAACGCTAGTGTAATCTATTTTTGCCGTTCCTCTTTACTTTTTCTTTACCTCAGGTAGCGGTTTGGAAAGGGTTCGCACTGAATGAGATGACAAGCGTATTGGGCAGTTGTAGAAATTTTAAGACAAGATTCTAACGCTGAAGGACATGGGAAGATTAGAGGCAAGGAGTGGCGAACTGCGGATACAAAAAGGTGTACTTTCCCCGGAGCAAAGCCCGCAAAGCTTAATACGTGTCTAATATGTAAGAAAAACTATTGACATTGCGAAAAGATTATATTTTAATATTTTCTTCTGACATAACCTGCAGGCGTGGTAAAAGGAGTAGAGGCCGCTTATATTTATTTCTCGATCACATGGCCTATCTAATAATTCCATAGGAATATATTCATAGGCTGCAATCTCAAAGACTGTCGAGACCTAAACCATTGTACACCTAACCTTTAGAATCCTAAACATATGAATAATTCTTCAAATTCATTCGAAACTTAGCTATGTTGTTTACACTTAACTTAGACCGTCTAAAAGTTTCAATGATCAATATTGTTAATGCGTTGAATAAGCATGGTATCAGACACTCGACATTCTCACTCTGCCTGGTATTGTAAGAGGATCCCGATAGTTCTGTGGCTGAGAAATACACATAGTATAGTATTACCGAGCAAAATTGAATCGAAACTGAGTTGTCTCTGTGGACTCGAGAACTGAGCTACAGTTAAGCTGCGCGGAGTCAAATTCCATCGTGAGTTGACTCTGAGAGCGAGCGCGATCTCTTGGGCAAGGAGACCCAAGGACAACTTTCTGCGTTCCTTGCAGCAGAATAATCCTGACAGCAAAGGCGTGTACTTACTGTAAGCGCAAGACTAAAATAACGAGGAAATTTGACGCAAGGGAAAAGTTTACGCGGCTATTGAGTGTAGGAAAAGAAAAGAAGATTCACCGTGAGGCGTAAATCAGCGGGCTATATTGGCCAAAAGCCCTTAAACTAAATTTAGATCGAATCACGCACATCCTTTTGTAACAATTAAATGTAAAAATTTTATTTAAAAACACTTAACTACGTCATTAAAGACAATTGTTTGTCTCTATGAAATGTTACCTCTCCTTATTTTGCCTTATATGTGGATAAATCTCACAATTAAAATTTGTCTCTAGTTTCTCCCATGGAACAAGAAAAGAAAATCATTACACAAACACAACAAGCTTGGGGAAAAAAGATTAATTAAAGGAATTATAATGTGCTGAGGTCGCCTCGAGGTCTGTTCTATCTTGCTTGCTTTCGCGTTTCCCGCTCTGGAAAGCTGCGGACTGAAACTTGAACCAGCGGACGGACCTCGAGGAGGAGAGAGCTCAGCTGCAGAAAGCTCGGAGTGCGCCCTGCCTAGTGCTCAGACTGTCTGCCTTCTCCTGCTGCCTTCACTTTCCTTTTTATTGGGATACCTGATTTATTCTTCATTTCTCTGGAATTTTTCTTTAAGCTCTCCGGGAACTATGATTTGGTTAAACTAAACGAATGGAAAAATATCCATTTGATGTTTATTTGAAATGAGTTTTGTGTTATCGTATACTTTATGAAATATTTAATGTTTTTGTCGCCGTATTGAGAGTGGATTCTTTTTCATCCCTTAGAGAATGTTTTAGTTGTTTGTTATTATTTTGCACGGGTATTGCTCCTGTGTTTCAGAGATATCTAATGTTATCCTTTAGTATCCGTGTTGCCAATCAATCGGAATGAAAATAACTGCAGAAAATATGTGGTAGTAGGAGCTGACCAGATTACAGTAGTAAAAGTCGCAAAAATGAAGAAGCAGTAAGAATTTTATTTACTGCCCATTTGATATGTAGCCTTGGAAGCTATTCCATTTTTACATGATCAGGTCATTCACGCAAAGTATTCTTCTTCGAGAGCGCAATCATAGCATCTTGCTTTTGAAGTACGAGAAATCCGGAAAGCTAGCATATAAGTCGTTGCCAGAAAAAACGTAATAATTTTGATACTCCACTATGCAGCGTTTAAGCTAATGTACTCAACGTTCAAGCCATGTGATGTGGTCGTTGCAGTCTGGCACAACAAATGTGTCCGCCAGTTTCTCTTTTCTCGAGAAATAATGGTGAAAAGTTTCATAGACGTTTCTCAGACTATGACTGGTAACAAGTATTCATACTTACACCCAAACGGAGTAAAATATTATGGCTGTTGGAGCAACAGAGCAGCGCTCAACGCCGGCTGGTATACGTTTCCTTAAACTTCCGTTTGTCTGATGCAAGGAAAATAACGACGCACGCAGCACTGTGTGCTGTCCGTGTACGCGTATGATTTATTTACGCCACGCCTGCCAGCTGTCTCGGGCCGCAATTTGAAACTCGCGCGTGTGCCATTGTACGAGAGTCCACTTTTGTCCCACTTCGTGTTGCTGCAGCACTCCCCGTCACCATGTTCTGGCAACAGTTTTAGCGGGTTGTATGAAAGCTATATCTACTAAGAATTATTTTAATAAATCAGAGCTGTGAAAGGTTCAGTTCTTCGATTGACCATTTCAAGTACAGAATAAAAGGCATTAAAAATCTGTATTTTTGATTGGTTTTTCTGAGCTGAAAAATACTCGCGTTTCTGATTTGTACCTTTAAGTCTAATGCTACCAACTTGCAAACTTTGAGTAAGAAGGACTATTCCACCAGTAAAAAGCCCAAACGACTTTGAACAAGACGCTGCTATTTCACCAGCAGTTCAGTAATCTCTCTAGCTCCTGAAACGTAGCATGGGTAAGCCCACAAGGTATTGAAGAGGATGTGGCTATTTTAACTGCAGTATGCTCATAGGTCATTAAATAGGAAGTGGTTATTTTAACGGTTACAAGCTCAAACGACATAGCAGAGGACGTGGCTGTTTCAACAACAATAAGCTCATGGGACATTGAACAGACTTTGAACCGGACGTAAATAATTCAATAGCAATAATCCTATGAGGAGACCGAAGCGCTCCACAGCACACCGCCGTGTCTCATCTTCGCTGAGGTCAGAGGCCCGCGCTACGGCCGCTTCCTCACCCTCCCTGGCGGGCCGCGCGTGTCTTGCTAGAGCGGCGATGGTGGCTGCCCGCGGTGCCATCTTCCCGGCAGCTGGTTCCTCCCTTGCGGCAGCTGGTGCCGCACTAAGCAGGTCGCTGCCTCAGTACAGTGCCAGCTGTGGTGCTCGTCGGTCGACGAGCAAAAGTTTTCACTGCTGCGGGTTGTGAACGCTAAGAATTTTTGAGTTGTTTCAGCCGAGTGTGAAGTCCATGGTGCTTACTGCTCCGTGCTTGTGTTTTGAACGCTGTTCCGTGGCGCCGCAGTGGTGATGACATTTTAGTGCTTTTTGCTGTTGAAGTATTTAGCAAAAAAGGATTGGGAGTTTCATGTCAGTATTGGAAATTTGGGAGTAGTTTTGAGTTTTCGGATACCGTATCTGTGATGCTGAATGAGACAGTGAATATTTGAAGCTGCGGCAAATCACGCTTATATTGATAGGAGCGTTTCGATCATAACAGCTCAGGCGTAAGGCAGATATGGGTAAAACATTTACTAGAAATGTCACGTAGATTAAACACCACGATACCGAAAATAATTGTATCGGTGAAATTAATTGTCAAATCACAACTGATGAACCTCCCTTGATTTTAAGAAGTATTTTTTTGTGATATAATATGCTTCCTAGTCATTGGAAGGAACTTGGTGAGTTTAAAAAATAACAGTGATTTATTTCTCAGTATTCTCTACGACGGTTTTTGTTCCTAAGTCATTTTTTTCTCAAATGTGAAAGGGCAAACGAGCGCGTTTCGTAATCCCATGCGAGATGTTTATTGCTCTGTAAGATCTCCTTTTACTTTTTACACCCTGGACGGCAAATATTTAATTCGCGTGAGGTCGTACGCACAGCTCGATGAGAACTCGTACCTCTCAACATCAAAGCGCTCGCTAGTTACCGCGGCTTCACGACTCCAAAATGCGGAAGCGTTGTGCTTCTGTGATCTCATACAGGCGACAATTGGTGCTGAGTGCGAGGTTTTTTGAGCTGTTTAGTTTTTAGCGAGAAGTGAATGCATATGTTTTGTTTTCTCTAACCGAGCATGAGAGAAACAAGTGTTAGAGCGCAGAAGTTCACCATAGAGAGTCGGTGACTGTTTGCCTCAAGAGGTGGTGATTGTTTGCCTAACATTACAGAGGTGTCTTCTCAACACGTACAACGTGTTGAGCAGTTCTTCATAGTTTCAGAATTCACATGTTTAGTCTTTTACTTTCATCATCGTACACCTTTCTTTCCGTTGGAATGCATGTGAAACATTTTGTCAAAACACTTTGTTAGCGAGGTGCTTCAATGATCAATTCAAAATAATTACTAAGAAAAGAACTTAACTTTTAGCGTTAATGCAAGCCTGCGTAATTCATGTAAATTTTTAGTATTCTTATCGAATTATTTTTATTGATCTTTTTAAGAGAGTTATCGGCATAATTTTTTTTGTAGTTCATGAGTATGTAAACTAATCCACTGCAACATTTCCATCTACTAAATTAATGTGTTTAAATATGTGCGTGGAAGATCTTAACGCATGAAACATCTCTCTTGGTTCTAAATTACACTACGACAAGACAGAGAAGATAAATCAGTAATCATCACATTTTGTTACTGATTTAAAATTATGATTACTGGGAATAATTTTACGCGAAATTAATTTGCCGACACAGACAAATCATTCGTCCTTTTTTACGATTTAATCAAATTCGTTTCCTAATTTGAGGTGCGTGTTAATTAATACGTTTGTCGTTTACGAATTACACTGTATTCAACTGAAGGATCGTCCAAGCTAGCTGATGCCCGCTGTATTCCAAGAAAGTTTAGTTTATTTGGATTTCCTTGGAGGAAGAGGAATTCTAGATTTCGTACATTGAAGCTGTGAATTTTTTATTGACTGTTATGTGTGCTGGAGAATTTTTCTGAAATTTATCAGTGAATGATCACTTCCTCTCTATTTCTACAATTTTCTGTGTCTTGTGAGGTCGTCCAGAAACTGTAGCGAAACCTTCCATCTGCGTCCGTCCAGCGTTCAGGACGATAATTTGTAAGCAGATTTTACTTTTCCTGGAGTCATCACTTATCTCTTTATCTTTCTTTTCTCAGGAGAAATGTTGCTTTTCTCACGAAATGACGTGCATCACTGGACGAATTTTGTTGTGGATAATTGTAGCTAAATTTGAATCGAGAGCATAGTGATTCTGTGTGAAATACAATAATGAAGTCAAACGGATTTCAAAGCCCGTGAAACTTGAACGCGAACTGCCGATTTGGTTGTCTGCAGTTTTTAGCAGTAAGGGTGCGCGAGACAATGGGCGCCGCCGTCAGTGTGTCGAGTGACTACTCCCCTAATTCCGCTGGCTTGTTGAAGCTCAAGTCTGAAGCGAGCGTGAAGCCGACTGCCATGA
The DNA here is from genome assembly GCA_014899125.1 of Orchestia grillus. NCBI lineage: Eukaryota > Metazoa > Arthropoda > Malacostraca > Amphipoda > Talitridae > Orchestia > Orchestia grillus. The sequence goes on along the minus strand of VOMN01089414.1, from coordinate 15,736 downwards.
AGCGACGCCGCCTGCGTGAAACGAGGAGACATCAAAAGAAACACAGGAGGGAGCCTAAAAATCGTCGCAAGAATCGGACGCCTTCGAAGGAAAAAGGCGTCGCAACGTTTGAATCAATTGCCGATGTTAAAAGCAAGATACCAGCCTTAACCGGCTCCTCGGAGACGAGACCTACTGGGAAGAAAAATGTCAAGAACATGCGCTACTTGGACAGTTTTGAGGCCGGGGTCTTCGAAGCAATGCATTTAAGCAAAAAAATGCAGCGCGAAGAACAAGTCGCAGAGAATTCAATTAAAAGTTGCAAAAGCGAAGGTGACGCTAGTCATCACACGAAGTTGTCGCCACCGTTGTATGATTTGAGCAACCAAGATTACACAAAAATTTACGACCTGCGTTCTTTCTATTCAACAGCTGGCAAGCTTGCCGAAGACGCTCTTGGTTTGTCAGGAGCCTCTGTCGAAACCAAAAATCTTCCTTTGGAGAACGACAAAAGAAGTAAAAATTCCGATGTACCCTTCTTCACCATCCGCAATGAGAACGCAGTGCTCGAAAAGAAGGAAAAAAATTTACTCGCGGTCGAATCTACATCAATAAGTTTTGACCGAAATCGGAGTAAACAGTACGCATCCTTGCGAACAAAGAACACTAAAAGATCATCATTACCACGCATAAGTTTAAGATTTCCTGGCAAACGATTCAAAACTAAAATAGCGGCCGATGAAAAGAAGCAAAGAGCTGGGCTTTCTTCCAGCGCCAACAACTTTGCAGTGGAGGCGTGTTCTGATTCTTCATTTTTAAAATCTGACGTTTCATTCCACATGCAAGGCCCTCCTAAAAAGTCGCATGTGGTTCTCGCGTCCGCTTCAACAATTCCGGTCTCCAGCGACCCACCGCAAAAACTGAACTCAATAACTAATTCTGCCCTCAAAAACACGAATGTAGGCAAGTCCGAGGCTTTAGCTGAGGAGGGTGCCTTGCGAAGAAGCTGTGATATTAGTTTTAATAAGGAAGAGAAATCTATTCTTAGAACGGGGAATGATCGTCAAGATAAAATTACTTCTTCTCGTTGTAGAAGAAGAAGTACTACTGAAGATACGGACAATGAATCTATTTTGTATGAGAATGAAAAAGTCATTGAAGGAAAGGAGAAGCATAGCAAACATACTGGAGATGATTCAACGCAGCGCCTCATGAAGTCTATGACTTCACGACCCCGACTGTCTCAAAGGTTTGCTGTTTAAGATAACTTTAGCATGATCGTCTTTGACCTCCCTAGGTGAAACTAAGAAGAGATAACACTTCTTACTCAATTGTTTTTCGCATTTATAATCGCAGTAAAAATGATCTTTCGTGGTATATTTCAACAAAATCTTGTCCTCTCCTAAAAATGTATTTTAAATTAAACTTCTAGCCTGAGTTCACCTTTGGTTGTAGGGGCATGATACATTTCCCAAGTTTTGGTATCAAGAAGTTTTCAAGCAGCGCAGCCTCCAACTGGTTGCTTTCACGAGCTCAAATATCCGAAGGTAGTTTAGAATTTATGCTTAGGTGGTATATCCACCTTACCACCTTACTTTCTTCCACAAGCGAAGGGAAGTTATACTACAATTTTATTGCACTCGCTTGCCAATCGCAACCATCTTCCGCATCAAATGTAAATATTGAAACAACGTTTGCATGTTTTTTTTGCTGCAATGCATTCACTTATACGATTGACTTGGAACAACATCATTAGATTGTAGCTGTAGAAAGTGTTCTTGAATGAGCATTGGTAAGGGATGAGCGACAGTTCACTGAACTATTATGTTTTGTGCATGTGTTAATCCTAGGCTGTCAAATAAAAGTAGGAAAATAAAACTTTCCGAGCATATAATACACTAATGAAATTTAAGCATACTAGCAAACATATAATCAGGAAGAAAGATGTCTCTATTTAACAACATTTGCTAACATCGCTTTCTTTTACTGACTCAACGATTCGTCTGGTAACCCAATGGATGGTTTTGTCAAGATCAAGAATACTATCTTAAAACCTATTTCATGTTGATATAGAATCTATCAAACGTATTGGACAGTCGTATCGTAATTTGTTTGTCTATACTAGTGTGAACTTGGCTTCAAACCTCCCTCTGCTATCATTTCAGCGTAATGCTCCTTCGAAAAAAGTGTGTTCGTGTAGTCATAAGAATNCCCCCCCCCCCAACAACAGTTAACTGTCCGTCGGGCAAAAAACGAGCTATGCTCTACGCGTACCTTCATAAATCATGACAAGATTATGCTCTGCTCGAAGGCTTCTTGCATTTCTATAGGGCTTTACATAATCCTGATCCTTACCATTCGAGGTTTTTCACTGAGGTGATCAGTAACTAAGCTATGAACTGTGGTCAATTTTATCTTGGCGGTTGCGTTCCCGAAGAAAGAAAGTGCCACTTAGGGACGCATCTTCATTTTCATGTCCAGAGGCATGCGGCTCGTCTTCATCGAGTCAGCTCAGTTTTTCTTTCAATCGGACCCAATGGTGGCCGTAGGCAGCAAAAACCAAAGAAAGTGTCCTAGTTGCATTGGGCCCTTCGGGCACGGCGATCTCCAGCCTACCTCGTACGTCTAGGAAGCTTTACGGCGCTCCCACTTTGTGTAATTACTATTCAAGCTGTGCGACTTGTTTTGTGCCCACGTCGTTTCAACTAGCTCCTAATTTATTGTCTTTTAAAATTGTATTTAATTTTATTATTGCAGTCCTAACTGATCGTAGACTGGCTCTAAGTTATTCGGAGTCATTTATTATAAAGTCCACCACCAATTGATGTCTCATTGCCAGTGACCAACGCAGCAATGGAGACCTCAATTAAAGAACGCTCTTATGCGAGTGCTCTTTTATGAAAACACTGGTTCATAAATTCCTCTTATTTATCAATCAATATTGTACTAATATCGTACTAAGAGCCTTTCAAATAATTTGCAGCTCGAGGTCACGTGATCATACACAGAAGTCTACGTGAAGGGCTAATCTCAAAGCGGCACCCGACGCAAATAGACGTGATTTTAATAGCTGGTAACGCTTCCAAATACGATCAGTAGCATCGTACTGCCTATACTTGAACAATATGTGCGAGTGAGACCCTGCAAAATATTTTCCACAAATGAATTTATTTCAAATGCAGGTACGTTTAGCTAAATTTGTCATCGGTTATATGTGCAAAAGGAAAGACGCGATCTCGGGAGACATGCGTGCGCACTAGGATCAAGGAGCCACATTGCACTCAGCCAAATCTAAATTTCATAACCCTTTTAGGATTAGCGAAGAGTAGATTTTTTTATGCCTGATATTTATGACTAGTAGACGCGCCCCGCCAAAAATGGCGGGACAAATGATGCTAATTTCTTAAGTTGCCTACTTATTTACGGTAAATCTGACATGAAATATTGGGATTCGCAATATCACTGATACGGACTGCTTTCTCTGACAGTCTCGCTGATTAGTTAGTAATACGGACCCGGAAATTTTCTCCTATTTAAATCCTTAAGAGCGTAACAAAGAGACGGACAGACCAAGCGAGCAGGCAGTACTGGGCTACTAGTATACAGTATACTAGGATTCAACATTCATTCGTTCGCCTAGGCGCATGTATGTAGAATTATTTGTTTGATACTTGTCACAAAAGCCTTGCCACAATTAGTGTCTTTCTCTATAAGAAGGCCCTTCAATCCCAATTGTATGATATATACTAAATGAAACCAAATGTAACTTTAGGGTGCCGTAATCTTTCTATGCTGTTACTATCTGGTTGTATGTCAGACCCGTGCAGGGATTTGAGTCGGTCGTCTAATCACATGAACTCTTTCGATCATAGCATATTTTGCTTAAAGAAGCTCTTTATTTTTAATAGTTCCTATGCAGTTCGTACAAAAACTTAAAAGTTCCAGTAAGCGATCGTTTTTGTTAAAACTCGTAAATATTTCCGCTTGAAATCATGAACCAAATCGACAAGTTTTTTCCTCGCTTTCAGGAATTTTTCTTGGTCGCTTTCGGTTAGTTTTTTATTTGTTAGAATGACATTTGCCTGGGAGGTAAGGGAAGACTTCCTTGGCTTTCTCTCCGAGATCTGTTGTTCTTCCAAGATCAGGATCTGACCACGCATTTCTACGGGAGCATTGTTCACGGAGAAAGTCTCTTCTGAAATGGGTCACGCTGTGTTACAAAATACTTCTGCAAGTTTAAAGTTTCTGCTCTTAATGAAAAATCCGTCCAGAAATAGAACACTTCTACGGGACAAAGAAGGAACAGAGAAAAATTTTTGGGGGATTTTTTGTAATTTTTTGTCTTTTGTAGCATTTTTTCTACTAACTTTTGGTGTAAAATTATTTACGCCTTCTGATGAGCCAGCTGCATTCCTCTTTTGCCCAGCGAGGGCGCTGAATGTCCTATTTTTATATTTTAATTGGGCGACCCTTAATTCGCGACCAAAGTTATCGACAAAAAGCAGAACAAACTTATTCATTTTTACCCGCGCTAAACATCGAACAATAGTTTGTGGACGTTGTTGTCAGCTGAAATATTTTTGAACTACTAATTGGAATTCATGAAAGTGCTCGGGTAAAAATAACTTTCGATTATTACAGATAAATAAATGAGAAATACAGGTAAATTTGGAAGTTATTGATGAAAATTCTTCAGAAGGAATGAAATTAATTAAGGAAGACCCATTTCTTCCTGGTTTCTCCACAGTTTTGTATTTATTTTTTGACTGTATTAAAAAGAAAAAATCTCTCACTTTACCTCAACTTCCTCAGGACTTGAAGCTCTTCCTAGTCCTGAAAACACGCCTACTTATCCACAGGATCTTTGGAGCTAAAATTCTTGATTATGTGTGGCCGCTGCCGGAGTTTTTTCTCCTTAGTTGGGGTCGACTAACCTGCTGTGATCAGTTTTTAGAAGTTCATCTGCCAAGCAGGGCGAGCCTATGGGCCAGTTCCAGACAATATTTTAGGGCTTAGCTGTGCCCCTGCAACTTTTTCAAGGATGACAGAGGCGTAACTGTTGCCTCACACATTAGCCTTGGCACTTTTTTCTCTAGATTTAGGGCGGTGTTTCTCTTCAAGGAGATCACGAAGCATTTTTAGCACAAGCAAACTGATCTCTCAATATCGATTGCATCTCTCCATTTGAGGTGCAAAGCAACGGGTAATGAAACTACTGAAAACATGATTAGAGCTTCTCTTAGTCGTAGAGATAGTTTTGCGTTAAAACACTGTTAAAAAACAAGAATTTTTACTGAGAACTTGACTTTATCAATGCTGCGATCATACTAATCGTCATTAGCCTGAAATAGGATCGTACTAAAAATACTCAGCATTACATGTAAGGGACGCTGATAGCTGCATGAGACTGTACCTAAATAATCCAGCAGCTGTAGGCATTGCGCAGGCTTCTTCTGTGTCTGATGGCTCGATGAGCTGAGGAGCAAGGAATTCGGTGGTGCTCAGTGATGTCAAAAAGATCGATGTAATGATGTTCTGAATATTTTTTAGTAACTTATCGAAGGTATGGTGTATTACGCATCTTCATAGTATTGTTCTCTGAAATGTTTATAGCTGTGTCACTCAGAGCCTGCACTGATGTGGTCGCAAAAAGTACTAAACCTATTTCTCGCCAATAGCAAAAGGTACTAAACCTATTTCTCACTGATAGCAAAAGGTACTAAATCTATTTCTCATTGATAGCAAAAGGTACTAAACCTATTTCTAGCTGATATCACGGTGGGTCTCTCGTAATTTAAGCTATTCAATACGAGAGCTTTTCGTTACGATTTTCATTTACCGCGTGTCCCGCTGGTACCCAAGGGGGTAATGGAGGCATGGCATTCAATCGACTTCAGTGGGTAAAAAATTCATGTCAGGATTGTTCCGACGAAGTGATTTATCAATCAATGCTAGGAAGTAAAAGAGAAAAGTTTTTTACTGCTTTCAGAGTGACGATAAATCTTATGAGCCAAAGAATTGGGAGCTTCTCATTCTCCAAATGACGAAATTTTTCTTCAACGTGGATGTAGTTTTAAGAGAGAAAACGACGCTCGTTACTTCGACAACTGAAAAACAGAAAAAGCGCTGTAGTCAAACCTATCTGCTTGGGATGATATTCGCACGTATAAACATAGTTCGAACTATTGATCTTAAAAGACTACGTGTAGGCCATGTCTATTACTCTGGAATTGGTGTCTCATTGCCGTACCCAGTGCGATAAGTCGGCCAAGTCATGCTGTGTCGCTCAGGGTGTTGTGATCGAGCGTTCGATTGCACTGTGAGCGTTTTCCTTTGCGCACGAGAAAGTTACGTGCGTGACCTCAATTAAAGCGATTGTTTCGTTCTGCATCTCGAGTAATGAGGGCAAGTGAGCAACCAACGGGCGAGTGCTGAGTTAGTGACGTTTCTTCTCTCTACCAAGGTGATTTGGAAGAAAAATTCTTTTAAATTGACCTTTCCTTTGAATTCTCTTCTCCACGATCTCGGTAATTGATTTGCTCCGCACAAAAGATGTTCATCATTATCTGTTTCATAAGCTCGATCTGCTCCGATGATTTTATTGCCGTTTCAAGCAATTTCAGCTTGGGTATAGTGTGCACCTCAGTGATGCATCACTTTCACAAGACTATTTCCATTCTGGTTTAAGGGTAAATTTATTAACTCGAAGCACGATCCCTTATCCTTATTTCGAGTTCCACTTCGTCAACAATGGCTAACGCATGTAGACTAATAAAAATTGTCTATTTTTAGCGATTATCATTTGAAAAAACAAAATTAAAGTTTACTTTACTTAGGAGAACTGCTGTGAACTGTGTTTTATTATATTCCCAGTTTCGTAGCAGTCCACTTAAATTTTTGTCTAGCCTTTGAAGTTCCTGTAACTCCCACTCACAAAAAAAAATTTGACCATTACTTAGCTTAGGCAAAAGGGTTGAATTCCACTGAGTGCTTATAATATGCTAATGTGTTTCAATTTATTCACAAATTTGCACCAGTGTGTCATGTTCAATACAAGTTCTCAATCTATCATGAAAATTCCCTTTCGAAACGTGCACAGCAAACGTGAAATTAAATTTAAAACGAAAGCGATCTCAAATGCCTCGGAATAACGCGGTTTTTTCCATTCACAGCATCCATTGGTCACACTCGAACATTTTATATCTCTGTTTTGTAGCTGTTCGCGTGGAAAAATTTTTGATGAAAATTGTAATTTCATAAAGAGTACCAACCCCTACTTATTATCCCTTTGTGTAAATTTTACTTCCAAGCCCTTCGCAATTATGGCCCGTGCCTTTTTTCCTCTTCTTGTTCAGCGGCAAAACTTCTCGTCTGAAAACGACACGAAGCTTCAATGCAGAAACATTGAACGAATCGTGTCATTTTAAATGTAAGGCCATCTCCCAGTCATGAGTAGTTACTTCATGAGTCTGATGGCTCAATTGACTTTGTAAAATGAATTCATCTCTCAATTGTTTGAGACTGGACTGGGAAAAAGTTTATATAAAAGGGAAAAATATTGAGAAATGAAATTGAAGAATAACATTTCTCAGCAAAATACAAAGAAAATATTTCGACGTATCTCGATGTAGGCCTGTACAGACCTTATAAGTATTGTAAACGGGGAATGAAAACTAAATATAGAACGTTCTTCTTTCAGAAATAATACGATTTAAATTTATATATCCGAGTAATTGATAGATGAATTTTTTGTATCAACCAATACCTGAGAAAAGTAAGCAAATTCTTGGAAATATAAGAGTACGATTTTTTCAGAAGTCATAATAATTTACGTTTGACACGAGTTTTTTGCGTTTGTTTGGAGCAGTAATTCTGAAGAGAAATCACGCACGATTTTCGGAATGAATTTCAACTCGTTCCCTGTTTACACGCAAGTGATTTTCACCACTGAAGCAATTGATTTTCTTTTCTCAATTATTCACATCGTTATTTTTTATATTTGAAAGTTTCATGATCGAAGCAGTATTTTCTTCATTACCATGATTGAATGCCAGCAATATTTTCGTCATAGTCAACAGGGTTAGGTGATTTATTTTTGTCTGTACGGTGCCCAGAGGACAATGCTCGGTTACCTCAGAACTAGCTATGTATACTGAACTTCTGTCTTTCGCGCCCACTTTGCTTCTTTCTATTTATGACTTTTCTTCGCCAATTATTCTTTCTCCATTCTTCCTCCTCTTTTTTATCTTATTATTTCTGTGTGCAGGGAATCCTGTGTAGTTCACACTCGTTCATTGATTCAACGTTTTCTGAAGTCCATACAAAATGGTCCCTTCTTTTCACTCTCTTTGGATCACATTTCATGTGGATAGGGAGCCTTAAGTTGACATATATTCTCATATTATGATATTATATTTTCAGCGCGAACAGTGAGATGTGCAGCTCTGGAGTGACGCCAGTGTACCTGGCTGCGCAGGAGGGGCACGTGCAGGTGCTGCAGGAGCTGGTGGAGGCAGGAGGCAGGCTGGACCATCCTGCTGCAGACGGGCTCACGCCTGTGCATGCAGCTGCACAGATGGGGTGTACAGACGTGCTGCAGTACATGGTGAGTGGGTGTACAGACGTGCTGCAAAACACACTACTCACATGCTGAAGAATCAATGTGTAACTAAAGTAGAACAAACAGAATGTGGTAATATGTACGGGCCTGAGTGAACATTCTTGGGTTTCCTCCCCAAGTCCTATGCCGTCAGATACCAATCACGCACAGGCACCTGAGTAGACGAGTGAACGTGTAATATTAGGGTGAGATGATTAAAAACACAGCTAGCACTACATCTACCTGTGGTCTATGACCACCGTTGCTACTTCCTAGAGTACCTCGGCAGAGGACAAGAATAAGGCTCGTGAAAAATAACAGTCGTAGTTACATTCATGAAATCGTTTGCTTCGACTTATATGAGCGGCTAATGCCGAGTTACGGTCCTATGATTTACCAGCCTTTCCTTTATATCTTCAGCAATGTTTTATGTCGTGACCTCGAATCAGAAGTTTAAAATACCGTGGAATTTTCTATCCTGTATTTATCTTGACGATTTTGAAAGTGTTTACGGTGCCAGATGAAATGATTTTTTCCTGTAGTGGGTTCCTGATTCTAATAGTTTTAGCCGTAAATAAATTCAAAGCGTGGAGTGATATGAATAATTTTATCAGTTTCTGGCCATTATTTCTTGTTTGTTCGTGTGCGTCTTTGTTGAAAAACCCATCCTGATTATCATCGCTGAAGCCCCTGCGATACTCGTAGGTTTCGATTCGTTGTCTTCGCATTTTTCTTGGTTCAAGGCAAAAGAGTTTCATCTCCTGACGACGCTGTTCAAAGCTGAGGTCACAGAATTTAGGAATCATTTCCTTGTTTTGGGCTGACGTCTCTTTATTTCATTGATGTCTCATCGTAGGTTGGAAGATATGAGTTGCACTGCATATTCCTGATGTGGTAATGCTATATAAAAAGGTAATATTAAATCCTTCATCTTACAAAGTTTCTTGGCTATGAAACCGATAATTTTATTCGTATTGTTAACGCTTCTATCTGCCGAGTTCCTTGTGATGCTTGCCAGTATGTGATAGTGATATTAAAATCACTTTGTTTACTTTACCGCTTCAATCGTTCTGTCGCTCACTGATTATTGAAAATTCCGATTATTAGCCGTAGTTTGCATAACTGACCGTTAGTCAACAGAGCTCATTTACCAGGTTTCGATCGATGGGAGTAGTCAGTTAACCTTAAGGTCTGCTTTGATGGTTATTCTCTTCCACTGAGCGAATGCCCTGTGGCAGAGTTTCACGTTGTGAGCGAACATGGTGATTTTACCGAGGTGTCGTTGATGTAGATTATGATGAAATGTGGGCCTAAAACGCTTCTTTGAGGAACTCGTGACAATAATTACACGTTTATTCATTATACTGTTCATGAATCATGACCTGTCGAGTGCGATAATAAGCCAGTATTTTATCCATTGAGAGCACTTGCCTCGTACCATGGGTTTCTACTTTAGCTTTATGTTCCTTTTGAGGAACTATATCGAAGGCTTTTTAAAGGTCGCGCATACGAGATCAATGTTTGAGATGTCAACCGCTTTTGTGCATTCCATAAGTGGTTTACTTCTTCATAAATATCGAAGACAGCCACGTTATTCCCTGAAGCCTTTATCTAGTTCTAAGCTTGTAGTTCTCTTCGTATTTGGACTTTGAGTATTCTTTATATTTTTTACTGGTGATCTATGCTAAGCTGATTGGGCTAAAATTATCGTGCGCGTGTTTGTTTCTACATTTTGATATTAGGAATGACATTCGTTAACTTCCAACTCTGCATAATTATTTCAATTTCGAGAGGTCGGAAGATGTTCACCAGAGATTCGCTGCTTACTCCACCGGTTTCTTTTAGTATTCGAGCTGATACTCTGTCTGGTCAGGTCGATTTATGAGGGCTAAGGAGGCTGGGAATTTTTTCTATTTCTTCCGCAGTGAACATGTCGTCTGTCAGGGTTTTCTGTAGACCTTAAGCTTGATGTTGAGGAACTTCAGTTAAATGTTCTCGTGTACACACTGACGTGAAATGCGTACTTAGAGTTCAGCCTATATTTTAGTTGTGCAGTTCGTTGTAGCTGTCAAGTTCGTTTTGTAGTTCAATAGTTTCCCTTTTTAGTTCTCTGTCGAGGGCATACTTGTTATAGCTTTACGTGTTTGTTTTTACTTGCAATGTGATCACGATATTCTTACTTCTCTTGGCATTTCTCATAAAAAAATTGCTCCATTACCTTGCCGGTGCAATTGTGTTTTAGATAATGGCCTCTAATTTGGTGTTGTTTGAGTTTCCTGAATGACCGTTGCCTGGTATTTCTGAGGCGCTCAATTACTTTGTAAAAACATACAAACTGGCATTGCCATACGAGTTCTCGCAGTTCAGGGCTTAAGGTAAAATTAGTGAAGGTGACGAGCTGAAATGGAGTCTTGTGGTGCAGATCTCCGTGGATCCCCGACTCGTCCACACTCGTGACTCCGACGGAGCGACTCCGCTGCACTTCTGCGCCTCCAGAGGCCACACGGAGTCGGCACGGCTGCTGCTGGCGGGGGGAGCCAACCCTGACCAGACGGACCTGTGGGGGAAGACGGCCGTTCACGACGCCATTGAAAACCGCCATCAGGAGGTGCTTGCCTGCCCTTCATTTGACTTGGACTGGCTTTTATTGTACCATAGGGCTGGGCTTAAACGGCGTGATGCGCCCACGTGCTTATTGGAGAAAAAAATGTAACTCTGATGAACTGGATTGGAGTCTCTACAGAGGACAATTACCAAAAAAAAATATATAATAAATGAATAAAATCAATAAATATGGGCACAATGACTGAACTCTGGCTTTATCGACAGCTCACTTCGCTAGAGAGCTAACACCTTCATTAAATGAAGCATTAGGGCGCTATCGTGAAGTGGCTAGTGAAAGTGCGTAAACTTTACTAGTAATTAACTGACACCAGTTCTGCCACTGCGTATCTCGTACGCGGTAAACCAGACGAGCTGAGCCGTTAAACTCATTGCCTAACTTCTCGAGCTCAAAGCTTAAACATAAACTTGGGGAAGTTTGGAAGTCCTATCTGCTTTCATAGCCTTTCATCACCTATGAAAAGGGGGATAATTTTTTGTGGATTTATTATTTGATTTAACAATGATTGCTGGCGTTTGTGGAGTTTCATTCCGATACCGCCCCGCTCATCGAATTGGATGCATTCAGTGCAATTACTTCTACATGCAATAAATGTTGTCTTAAACGGAAATGCAGCCCAGCAAAAGGAAATATTTCTCAGATGCTTTTCTTAGTTTCACATCCAGAGGTTAAGGATTATTGCGCCTTCAACAAAAAGAGGTACGACATGAAGAAGCGTTCGTCAACTAGAAAATAATTCAGGCAGCAAAGGCTAAGGTTTGAAATCCTTGCAGATGGTGAGGCTGCTGATGCAGTACAGCGACATGCCCTTCTCTCCTGGAGAAGGAGACATCAAAGGTCGCCGCAGCAGCACCAGTAGCACCAGCAGCAGCACCAGCAGCACCAGCAGTAAGAAGAGCACTACCCGCAACAACAACAGCAACACCAGGCGGAGACAGGTGTGTGGTAGGAGTGGTAGGGAGGGACCAGTGTCCCCTAGCAATGGTAACCTTCCTTTCATTTCTTGCTTCAACTCTTGAGTCTCGCAAACTTGTCATTTTGGTGCCAATTTTTTTCCGACTTGAAGCGAAGTGAAATCAATGTTCATAAAGTCTTTTTACATTAGATTAGTAGTTGATTTTAATGATTGTTTAAATTAAATTAGTCCTACACCACATGAAATGTGATCCAAAGGAAAGAAAATAGACACCATTTAATATAGACCTCAAGAAAATTTGGAACCAATGCACTGATGTGTTCCTACACAAGATTCCCTGCAACGTGTTGAAAACTTGGGTAACCACGGTCTAGAACGGATCAAATCAAATTAATATATTTTATCAATTACATTTGTAATTATATTTTAAAACTTTTACGAGACCGCATGAATATGCAGTATATTTTCAAATAAAATTTTAGCGTGATTCATTGGAATAAGGAAGGAATGTGTCGAAGCAAAAAAGGTCCGTGAGAGATAGGGTAGTACTGTCGCAAAGGCTGGCCAGTGTCACCACGCTCTTGTTTATAATTTGTCGTTTTCTAAGCACTTTCCATATTATTGATATTAATAAGTCCCTTAGAGGGATAGGCAATAGGATTGAGGTTGTAAGGTTATTTATCATAAGCTACGTGGACTGGTGACCGCAGGGGACACTGTTAGGTTTCCTCGGCTATATATAGACCTTCGGGACTTCTATCCTTAGTGCCCACTTTGCTTTTCCAATTTTAGCACCTTCTTAAATATCCCGTCTTTGTCTCTTCTTCCTCTTCATTTCATGTTGTTTGCGTGCGAAGGGGTTCCTGCGTCGGAACACACCTTTTGCGTAGATCCCCGTTCTCTTTTGTTCATATTAAAATATTTCTTCTGTTCGCTCTCTTGAAATTTCATTCCATTTGACTAGAGAGCTTTAAACTGACTTATAATAACAATAATAATATAAGCATGTGTTTACTGATTTTATTAATGATTTTCATTCATACTAAAATGTATTTTTTTCTACCCATTAGTCATCACGACAGCAGAATTCCTTTTCCCACTCCCCGTTCTACCTGCATCCTCCCGATGGAAGCAGCGGTCCCCACACGTCCCCACCCTCTCCCTGCTCCCACCACCCCCAGACTGACGGCGACGTCGACCCCCATTACTCCGAGATCGCCAGTAATGGTCCCGTGGACAGAACTTCTAGGGGCGGATCATGCAAAAGAGCTCAAAGTTCGTCCAGCTCCTTCGAAGGCAGCGCGGACCTGATCAATTGCAGCAGCAACAGCAACAGCATCGAGGTTCACAGCAACAGCATGAGGAGCAACAGCCGCAACAGCGTCAAAAGTAACCACAGCAACAGCGGTGACAGCATGAACAGCAACGGTACCAACAACAGCTCCAACAACAGCTCCAACGACAGCGGCGGCAATAACAGCAGTAACAACGCGAGTAACAGCAGTAACAACAACAGCAGCAACAGCAGCGGCACATTACAGGATCTACGCAGCTCTGCCGTGCAGCAACAGCAGTTGTTGAGCAGCAGCAGCAGTTCATCTAGTGAACCATTCTATCTGCACAGCGCGGGGCCGAAGGCTGGCAGCCCTCCTCCTCCCCTGCAGAAACTGTTCGACGACGTCGCAGCCGACGACGACAGAAGCAAGAGCAGGCGAAGCTCGGCAAAATCGAGCGAAGGTGAGTCAGGTGCATCGAAATTACTTTAAAATTTCACGCTATTATACAAGTCACCAGAGAGAAGCTTATTCGTTGTTCACATCGCTCTTGCTTTGCAATTCGTAGTTTACTTATTTTTGACAGAATCAAAGTCAAGGAATTAATGAATTTATTCAATTGGTATACCTTCAATTTTAATTGTTTTTAATTTATATCAAATACTTTCTCTTCATGAAATGAAATATGGGATATTAAAATAAAATAACGGTCATTTAGGGTAATTTTTTACGCACGATTAGAAGTTGTATTTAGAAATGCGTGTACAATTTACGGTAGAAGAAGCTTAGTAACTTGCCCGGCTTGGTTATCATGTACTAGTAGTAGTAGAAGGCGTTCGCTGACATCGCTTATTGCGCGATGCCAGCCCAGGAAGGCAGCCACCTCCATCGGATACGTCCAGAGCTGATAGGTGGATGTGGTGTTGTGTTATTGCCTAAGTGCCGCCAGTTGGTTACAGTCTAAAAGAAGATGGGTCACTGTGTGGGGATGTAATCATGCTTCATGTTGAGGCGCTTGCTCGACGCGCTTCTACCTCGCGGCTGTCCAAGGAAACCATCATGTCATCTGGGTGTGTATGCTAACGTCGACGAGATTCACACAAGAATTCGAAACTTTTCAGTGAGCCTGAAATCTCGCCACAAAAATCATCTTAAGGTGCTAGGTCGCTTTAGCTCTATGAGGGACCCAAGTAATCGCTCGATCTCCAGAGCGAAAGAATCGAGAAACTTCCTCTCCATTTGAACGCAACGTACTCTTGTCATACAACGACATTTATTCTTATGAGGAGAAAAAATATGGAGATGCATCATCCTGTCCTTAACGTAACTTTATTTTGTCAACAAGCCACGAAGCGTTATTTCAATCAACATGAATTTGTCCTCATCAGGTTCGAGCGAGCGAGTGCAGCGCCATCTGCAGGGGCTGGATGACCTCGTCACAGGTGAGGGTCTGCCTTCTGTTGCTGCTACAGTTACTGTACTATAACTGTCGCTGGTGACTGTCTGCCTTCTGCATCTAATGCAGTTAATGTACTATGACTGTCGCTGGTGACTATCTGCCGTCTGCGTCTGAAGCACCAACCTAATATTTTTTCGGATTTTTACTCGCCGGCTTGACTAAATTTGCAGCCATATTCATTTTTGTGAGCTTCTCTTCATGCGTAAGTATTTTTACACTTTGTCATTCTCTTCAAATTAAATTGGACTTTTTTCACCATTTTATATATTTTTCTGATAATTTACTTTCGGATGAAACCTCTTTAAATTGTACTCTGCTACCTGAAAAATGTAGTGGAGAATTTTTTTCAAAATAATTTGGAAAACTCGAAGATTCCATTTGGAGCCCACGTTGTTCACCGAATATTACCACGCAATCACTTGATGCAACTACAGTCTTACCGACAAAGCAACACATCTGTTGCGACTTTTGTAATCCAGTCGTCATGCCTCGTGACGTCATGTATGCTCGAAGAAGTCTCGTATGAAAAACCTGCAACATATCCATTCGTTTAACAAACTTGTGAAATCAGATGCCAGATCAAATCTTTCTTCGGCACTTAGTGACGGCAGTTCAGCATCAAACCATGGAGTTTTAACGTGTTGATATCGGTCTGCGCCTCAGGTGTGCCGCCTCCAGACTACGAAACAGATGACGGCTCGAGCTCTTCTCACAAGCACAGTCCCCTGTCCAGGATCAGGTCAGAACCTCTCCCCAAATCTTCCAATCATCCACGCCTTATACCGAGCAACTCCCACCACAGCTCCCACAGCAACACCCACAGCAACTCCCACCACAGCTCTCACAGCCACTCCCATAACGGCTCTCACAACGGCTCTCACAACGG